>OY757912.1:15688866-15768866 GCA_963585895.1 Sepioteuthis lessoniana | reverse complement strand
ATAGATATTGAGTGAGATAGATAGATAGATAGATAGATAGATAGATAGAATTACATGGTGTTTTGTACAAATCCTGGACATAGCAGATGAACGGCCACTTTCCTCACATCTAAAACAATTTCTTGCGTGTGGACGCGCCAACATTTGCCGACCAGCGACGACTAAATTATACAAGCTTTTTGCAGACGCTGGATACAATCATGAGGACCTGCCGGGAGCGATGAATGATTGGAACGGATGGAGAGAAAGAGTCAAGAAATTCGGTGCTGTCAGCACGAATTGATGATTTTATTTATATATATATATATATATATATATACCCAAAGAGAGAGAGAGAGAGAGAGAGAGAGAGAGAGAGAGAGAGAGAGAGAGAGAGTATGGTGAAGAGAGATTTAAATAGAAATATCAAACAAAATGCATAGATAGACAAATTGATTGATTGATAGATAATTTAGATGATAATATTAATTCCCATAACAAATATCTATTAAGTTATCAGTTTTATCATTTTCAAAATGATCCTAATTTCTATATGTTAAATTACTTCCGGATTACCATTTTTATAACTATGATTAGTGTTATTGATATTAGTTTGAATATGTTTGTTTTTTTATTGCTGATCCAATGAAATTGCTGTTGATTCATTTTGGTAAAGCTATATTTTCTGTTGAAGATAAGTTAATTATCAATCTATTTAACACTGTGCAATACGCATGTGGCTTAGTACAAGAATCCTTTCACGACACAGAGATTTTATGAGAGAATGTTACTGAATTGTACTTCAAACAATTGACAAAATACAAGAAAATATCCATCGTTTTACAATAACATCGTTCACGTCTTCCTCCATTTGTTCCTCTTTCTGATGCTTAATAAAACCTCTTTCTTTTCGTTTTTATTTCTATCATATGCCATTTTCTTTGTAATTGGCTTCAAGGTTTCCCATTCATAGCTCTGAACCGCTTATTCTTTGGTGTTGAATACGCCTAGGGGGAATTGCTGCTATATTGAAGCAATAAATTTATTTTATTCTATTCTGAAGATCTGCCACATTCCACTGCAGAATAAGTATGTTTTTTGTTGTTGTTTTTTCATTATTTTCTTATAAAATGTTTAAATGTATTAAGATCCACAAGTTGTCTCTGTCCCTACTTTGGGTCTTCTTCTTCTTCTTCTTCTTCTTCTTGAATCAATTATTTCCTCTTTCACATTCTTTTACTTCACATTCTCAACTCCGTTATCTTAATTTCCTCATCATACACTTTGCTTCCAACTATTCTATTTCTCTACTTTTCCTTCCTCTTCTCTTCTCTTTTTTTCTCTCCACCTGCTTTCCTTTTTCCCTTTTTTATTGGTATTTTTTTGTTTGTTTACAATTACTAAACATCATTCACGAGTATAGATTTGTTAATTCATTTGAATGTTAACGTCGTTATCATTAATAACGTATACATTTGTATGTCCCAACAGTTTTCTAATGATGAACACAGCAAACGAGGTAATAATAAGTTTACTTAGATATTTAGCACAAGTTTCTAATCATTAGCTTTTCATAAAAATTAGAAATTGTAAATTTTACAGGAGATCAAGCAACAGAAAGTTCAAATACTCCAAATATTTTCCCTCGACATTCCATCTTATCGTTTTAATGTTGTCATTGGAATAATTTTGATTCAGTATTAGTTTATCAATTTTCCGAAGCTCTTTTGGAATTCTTCCAAGTAATCTAACTATAATTTTCATATTCATGTTCTTAGTTTTTTATTAATTTGGGGGATTGAACTCCATGCAGTACCATTTTCTGTTTCTAATAGAAGAATAAAACTTAAATGTTTTCCAAATTATATAAATCAAGTTGACGGTTATGATTATAATTTGCAAGTGTTTTATTTACGAGGTCAACTGATCGTCTTTAATAGAGTCTGAATTACAGCAAGTCCACTTAAGTTCCCAACACTCTTCTCATTAATCTAGTTCATCATAGCAAAGTTATGGTTTGGGTGTTTGTTTTTGTTTTGTTTTACGGCATATCAACCCTTTCCGGGTCATTTAATGCCGAACAGCCAATATACAAAGTTTAAATATCAAACTATTAGATAGACAGAGAGGACACCAAAAGGTGCTACTCCGGGACAGAGAGGACTAGGGAGCGAAGGCAAAAAAAGAGCTACCCCGCATTTTCCAATGCTCCAGTATTACTGTAACTTCACCATCAGATTGTTTAGGGTCCTATCCTGGACACCCATTGGGGGAGTCTTACTTCTCTGCAGAGATGCAGTCGGTGTATTCTTCTGCCGACTGGGCTACTGTGGTTTGCATTGTCTCAACGTTTTCCATTTTCCAGATTACCATTTCCTTCAATCTTTTTGTCGTATAGCCACATATATATACAAAGCGGAAACAATCAAACACAATTTACGAACTTCAATGAATGAACGAACACACTTATTTAAAAATATATCTCTAAAACTTTATTCTCGAAACGGTTGGTGTTTCTGAGGTGCGTGAAAGATGAGTGGAAACCGGAACAGACTGCTATATTGACCCAACTTCTTCTCTTGACCATTATCTTCAAGAACCCACTCAGCAATTATTCCGCATCTTGTCTGATTGCTCAACCGGGGCTCGATGCGGGCCACAGCCCTCAGCCTGCAAGCTGGCCCTCACTCTGGCCCTCCTGTCACCAACTAACTCAATAGCCGCCTGAATCTGCCTATATTCTTTCATAACGCCCACTGGCTTCCGCTTCTTTTCCGCTTCTTTTCCGCTTATTTATACAGGTGCATCTCTGATTGACGGCTCGGTCAAGGGTCAATATATAACATTTTTCCAGGCCTTTGGAGAACGTTTCAAGTGCACCAGTAACAAATGCAATCGTCTTTTTACTCACGTTCTACAGTATTTAGGTTCTCAGGTAAGGTAATTGCATGTCTGTTCACTTTCTCTTATTTTCATTCTGTGTTCTGCCACAACGGAAAAATACATCGAATGAAAAGTTCCTTTTTTCTTATTTTTCATTACTGCCTGGTCTTCAAGTCTTAATTACGTAGTCCGTTTATTTGGAAAAATCCCAGAGAATTTTATGTGTCTCTATCTCTTAGAAATGTTATAGTTTTTGCATATGAGCATTTGATAGTATGGACAAATTATAGTCTCTTGCACAATTCCCAGTGAATCACCTTTCTCACCCATTCATATCTATTCTTGCAGTCTTTTGTGCTAGTTTGCTGCAATCACTGATGTGATTAACCGTTTCACCTCTGTCTCTACATTGCGTACACTTGCCATTCTGTTGGATATCGATCTTCTCTTAATTATATTTTATCCACGTGGTATAATTGGTATTTTTTAAAAAATCAGTCTCTCGTTCGGTTTTTCTTTCTGAGCCATGTCCATGTGTTGTATACTCAGCTGTGTCTTTATGAACAACGAGGAACATAATCAAAGATAATGAACGAACTAAACACTTTTTGTTCTAAATATATATCTCTCATTTTATTTTCGAAAATACACACAGTTTGTTGTTAGTTTGAGAGATAGATGGAGAGACATATACAGAGAGGGGACATCTTCTTGTCCCATATCTTCTTCTGAGAGCCAGGGGTGCCAACGCTTGCACCCCCTTGCAAGCCGTATCATCAGAGACGACCTGATCGGCTGTGTGTCCCAGGCTCGACTCTCGACTCTAGCCTGTCTAAATCTGACTGCGTGGGTATCTCATGGTCTCCTTCCGGTTACACACCTGTTGGACCTGACTGCATCGACACGCTGCCATCCCCCTGTTTACTGATCATAACATGACAGCTTGTCAAAGCAAACGAGGTCACTAGGAACGAACCGAAAATCCATGTGTTATGTTATATAACACAGGCTTTCTTGTGTCAAATTTCACCAGTTTATTGATAGAAATAACCATACAGTTCTTTTTCTTCCTAATTCTGATTCCGAGTTTTTTCTTTTTTTTTTCTAAGCTCATATGTTGCTATTTGTAACTGTCATAAGTCGGCATTCTTTTCTCTTTTTAATGTACTCCTCAAGATAATTGTGTCGGATTCTCAATGTTGTGAACCAATATTCCACATTTTATTGCCACATATATTCTATATATGTCATCTCTTGAATGCAAGCTTTGAGTATCATCATCAATTTTCTTAGTTCATTTGTCTGAGTTCCTCCCTAGTTCTTTTTTAACAATGTCTCAGAATATCAAGGACGACTATCCAGGTGTTTATATGGTGAACTTTCTACGGTTTGTTTCGTATCCGCTTCCAATATTCCCATGTACTTGTAATTTTCTTTTCCTCCAGGTATTCTAATGAGTTCCTGTTTGGTAGTTGTATTCCTCCTGTCTTTTTTTTTTTACCTTTTTCTATATCAGCATTGCTCATTTTTCTTTGTCAAATCATATGACTCTATCCAGTCTGTATAGTCTTGTTTTTATCAGGAAATCTCATTATTATCTTAATATCCTCCATGTTCATTGATCATTAATTTTTTCTTGTAATTTTTAAAATTTGAAGCCCATGAAAACTTTTTAACTATTTCACTGAGAGGCATCATTGCCATAACGAATAGAAATGCTGAGAAAGTGTCAACCTGGAAGAGGAATTAAAATTTACACAATAGTTTTGTTTAGTCGTCCTGCTGCAAATTACTCTTTCCAGTTTTCCATGGCTTTCGGGAGGCATTTTATGACATTTTTATGACAATATTTTGTCATTTTCTAACAGTATTTCTATTTCATCTACTGAATTACTCAAGCCAGCAAACGCTGGTAAATTTTACTTGAATCTGAATAACCGCAAGTTTTAGCAGGTCTCCAGAATTTTTCTCAGTATTCTTGACAATCCCAACAATACTGTGGTACGAATGGTCAAAATTCTTCTGATTTCCGATCCTCCAGTCTCTTTTCTAAGCTCTTTTGAATCGTTCTTATGGCATTGATTATTATTGTCATCATTGTCACACCCTTGCAATACAATTTTTAAGTTTTCTGGTAATATAAGAATATGTATCAATTTTTCCGCTTTTTTATCTTGATTTTCGCTTAGTGGTTTGCAAGAACATCGAAATTCACCAAATGAATTTCTATCAGAAGACAAAATAAAATCAACATTTAAAATTTTAAATCTATAATGTCATATATAGTTCAAGCCTTACGTCAATCCCATTAAAAACGTAATATCTCCTCCACAAATCCCCGAATTTACCTATTTTTTGCCTCGATTGTAAAGTGCAAATCTTGTTCTACCATAAACCATAATAAAATCAAGACTTTCCGTTTTGTTAAAACAAAGGCAAAAAAAGCAATGTTTTGAAGCAATTAATTCAGCAATAATTTACACTCTTATTTCTCTGCAATTGCTTCGAATTATCCCCGTTCATTGTTTGCATTTTCATCAACATATATAATTCTACCGGAAAAAACAAAATACAAAAAACAAATATTATATCTTAAGTCGAAAATTTTATACTATGTAAAATATGTTTTTGGCAATACGTCATGAATGTTTTAAAACTTTGTATCTTCGTAAATCCTTTTAAATGGGAACTCTCTCTCGTAAAATTGTAAAATACAGATCCTATTCTGACCGAGATTGGGTGATTCGTCTATATCTTTAAGTCCCAGATAAGGTTATGTGTTTCATTTTCAAGAACTGAGTCTAGTTAGAACATCTACTATTTGTTGGTGTATTTATATTTTAATTTCTCGCACAATTCCTAGTGGATAAAATTTTCCCATCCAATTGTGTTCCATCTTGAAATTATTATGTGCTAGTTTTCTGCATTAATTTATGATGCAATTGTTTCATCTCTATATAAACCGTTTCATATTATTATTGATACTATTGTTATTTTTACTCCTTTGAAAGTTTTTCATGCAAGCATTAGCTCATGGGTTTTGAATGGATTCTGAGTACCAACAATTCTCCCCAAGTCTCTGGGATTATTCTACTTATTTTGGCAGATCTAAAAATGCTGTAACCTGGATGGTCTCTCTTTGTCCACTGATTTCTTGGTCTTCCAGTTCCTTTACCGGTCTTTTAGGGATTGTTCCAAGAGCACCGTTTATAATTGGTATCATTGTCATCTTAGACTTTTTTAGTTTTCGAGCATGGTCTAGCTACTTATTTCGCTTCTCATTATCTTTTAATTTTACTGAGGTCTATCAGGATGGCAAAGTTCCGGCTGGAATTCTTTATAGGAGTCTGAGTGATATGTTCCCTCAAGTCACCAGGAAGCTTCAAAATATTCTTGCCGATTTTTGCAGGGTCATATCCTGGATAGTTTTAATTCTTCCTCAAATCTCCCGTTCATCAAGTCTCTTTTCCAGCTTTTTTAAACCGTTCCCAGAACAACCACAACAACAATAACAACAAGAACAATAATAACAACAATCATAATAATACTAATACTACTGTTACTAATAATCCCTTCTAATAGCAGTAGAAAACAACACCATAAGAACCAATCATATCAAAGCAAGAATAGATAAGATGCAATAAAACAGGAGATATAGGGTATCTGGTTATAGAGACGAAACCATCAATCAAATAATAAGCGAATGCCCCAAATTAACACAGAAAGAGTATTAAACTAGACACGACTGGGTGAACCAGGTAATCCACTGAGAATTGTGCAAGATATTTAAATTTGAACCTACGCGAAAATGTTATATATGCAACCTTGCATATATCTAGGTAAATTAGACACACAAACTCCTCTTGGATTTTTCACGTACAAACGAACCACCTAATCTTGACCAGACGACCAGACCTTTTAATAATCAACAAAAAAAGAGAACTTGCAGAATTATGGACTTTACTTTCCCGGCTGACCACTGAGTAAAATTGAAAGTAAGTGAAAAGAAGCATAAGTAACTCGACCTTGCTTGGGAATTGAAAAAAAGTGATCATGAAAGTGACGATTATACCAATTGTAATTGGTGCTATAGAACAGTCACTGAAATTTTAGTAAAAGGAATGGAGGATTTAGAAATAAGAGGATGAGTTGAGACCATCCAAACTACAGCTTTGTTGAGATCGGCCAGAATACTAAGAAGTTTCCGAAGGATTTGAGGAGACTTATTGTCACTCAAACTCCAGTGAAAGATTATCAGTTAACACTGATGTGGTAAACTCTCAAGGAATAAATACTAACAATGATAATAATAATTATATTAATGATAATAAAACTCCTTATGAGTTTTTCCAAAGCAGCGTTAGCTGGTGGTCTTTCAATAGAGATTGTGTGACAGCACGTCTCCTTTGATCTGTTGGACTCTTGTGATTATTCTAGCCGATTTTAACAATGATATAAACTAGTTGGCCTCATTTCTTCCTCTTATTCGAATTCATTATTCCAAACCAACTGGAACCGCTCCAAGCCCACCAATTACAATTGGTATCAGTGTCAACCTTATTTTCGCATGCTTTTTAGTTTTCTGGCAAGATCCAGGTAGTTGTCGTCTTTTTGCTTTCTTTTGTTTTCACACTGTCTTACCTTAGAACAGTGATATTCCGCAAAATACACGTTTTTTACGTTTTGTTGATTAACTCAAAGTCTGATTTTCTGGCTGGGAGTAGGTGTTTCGTTTGAATCTCAAAATTCTAGAGAATTTTATACATCTCATTCTCTAGAACTCATTCTGATTTGTGTATATACCATTTGGTGATATGATAAAGTTTAAATCTCTTGCACAATTCCCAGTGGTGAACATTTCCCACCCAGTCATGCTTTTTTCTTTAACTCCTTTTGTATTAGTTCTTTTCATCCGCTTCTAATGTGATTAACACTGTCATCATTTTCTCGTAATCTACACCTGCTATTCTGTCGAATATAATAAATCTTCAAATAAATAAAATTGGTCCTTATGGAGCTGTTTTGTATTACTGTTAGAAGAGATTCATTTTCGCTCTTTTGTGGTATTCCTTCCGTAGCAATGTCACAGTTTTCTCGAGTGCAATTCCCTTAGTTTGACGCTTGAAGAATTTATACATTTGTTCTTCTTCCATTCATGTTTCCAAGTCGTCGTTGTTTTTCTGTCTGGTCTTCTGCGGTTACTGGCTTCTGTGATTAGTCTTTCTTTGCTCCTTCTAATTTGAATCATCGTATTGATACATCCTTGCTATCTAAATGCTGGAAAGACTTCTCCCCCTCCATGTTTTCTTGCTACATATATTCTATGTCATCTCTCCTATGTAAAACTTTGTGTATAATAATTGTTTTCCTTGTTGTTTCATCTATTTTTCTTAGTTTTGCTCTAGTCTATTTCAAAAATGGTCGAGAGTACCTTAAAAGGGAGACTACCTCAGTGTTTTTCTTTGATGAGATTTCTGATGCAGAGCTTGGGTTTCGAGAATTTTTCTTTTTTTTTCTTTCATTTTTTTCTTTCATGTCTGCTCGTTTGATATTGTCCGCTTCAAACATTCTCAAGTAATTGTACATGTCATCTTATCAAAGTGTTCTTATTCTTTCCTTATCTGGCAATTATATTTCTTCCATTTATTTTCTTCCTTCCAACTTTCAATTTTCTGCATTGCCCATTTTATATTCTCTGTTCCATTCCTATATCGTGATTGTATTCTTATTGTTTGAATCAGTGTTGCCATTTTTTTAATCGTTTGCAAATACCATGATTTTGTCCATGTACGCAAGTTGATTAACCTTTTCTCATGATTTTTAAAATATGTAGCTCCTAACACATTTTCTGAAAGGCGTCATTGTTATAACGAATTGCTGACGCGAGAATGAGTCTCCCTGAAAAATACCCCCTGGATTTTTACCCCTGCTCGATTGTAACCTCCCTATCTCAATTCCCCTCTCTAACTTTCCATGGCTTTTTCGAATAAGTTAATATTTTTGCAGGTTATTTTGTACATTTTTAATTATTCGATTATCCATGTTTGCTGGACTATATCATTGGCCTTCTTGTAGTCAATCCATCCAATGGCTACGTTTTCCCCGCTTGTATTTTTTTTGGGTTTCTTTGAACATTTTCTGTTATATATATAGCAGATAATTTGTTTTTCTTGTCCCCCTCTTCATCGTTTTTGTTCTCCAAGAAACAGTCTGTGTGGTCAGTATTTTTCACATCGGAAGAAAAGACATTATCATTAAATAGTTGCGGGTGAAGGATTATTATTATTATTATTATTATTATTATTATTATTATTTACCCTTTAGAGTTTTTCACGTCAGCATTAGCTGATGGTCTTTCACTGGAGTTTGAGTGTCATCAAGCCTCCTCAAGGCTCCTGGACTCTTCTCAGTATTCTGGCCGTTCTCAATAATGCTGTCGTTTGGATGGTCTCCACTCATCCGCCAATTATTATTATTATTATTATTATTATTATTATTATTCCGCTCGAGTCTTTCACATCAGTATTAGCTGATAGTTTTTCACTGGAATCTGAGTGACAGCAAGTCTCCTAAAGTCACTGGCCGATCTCAACAATGCTGTAGTTTGGATGAGTTCGGCTCGTCTTCTGATTTCCAATACGCCCAGCCTCTTCCCAAACATTTGGGGATCTTTCCAAGCGCACCACTTACAATAGCTATCACCGTCACCGTCGTATTCTATAGGTTTTTCATTCTCTAGCAAAGTCTACGTACTTGTATTTCTTTTCGTTTTCTTTACGTTTCATTCTGTGGTCGGCAGGGACAGCAAAGTCCACTATTCGGCAAGTTCTTTCCAAAATTTTTGTTAACTATCAATATATCAGGTGTTCTGTCCCGGATTAGTGGACTTGAGTGAATCTCAAAATCCCAGAGATCTGTGGGTTTCCAATTCTCCTAGACGGATTCTGGTTTGTGAATATATCATTTGGTAGTATGTTTAAATTTCAATTTCGTGCAGAATTTTCAGTGGATCACCTTCACCACTCAGTCGTGTTTAGTCTTTTACTCTTTTTGAGCTAGTTTGCGCAGACACTTTTTTTTATGGTTGATTGTTTCGTCTAAATAACCGCATTTACAACACTTGTTGCGTCTTTTCCGTTTTTATTTTAACAATGTTTGTTCTTAAGGCGTTGTTTTGTGTTGGTATTAGAAGAGATTAAGTTTTTTTCTTAAGTCTTCCTTTTTGAGCCATATCCAATTTTTTTCATGTGAGATTTCACTCGTTTGCTACTTGAAATAACCATACGTCTCTTCCAATTTTTTTCCTTGTTATTGGTGTCCTGTTGATCCTCGTGTTATTTGGGTTGTTTCTGGTCGCCCGGGTCACCCTACTTTGATCTTTTTTGTGTAATCTTCTCGTCGTCTTATTGGTATATTGAAGTTATCTCCAATGTTGGCGAGTCAATTCCCTCCTTCTTTTATTGCAACATACAGTCTGTCTATGTTATCTCTGGGATGTAAGGATTTATGTATCGTCATGAATTGTCTTGTTCTCTGGTCAATTCATTTAAGTTCTTCGGTCGTTCACTTTAAGAACGGTCCCGAGTAATTTACAAGGGGGAAAAATTTAGGTGTTTATCACTTTGATGGCGTTTCTGTTATATTACTTGATTTCGAGTTGTTTTCTCATTCTGCTGTGAAACTAATTTTTATGTTTTTCTTTCATCTCCCCTTGTTCGATGTTGTCTGTTTCCGATATTTCCAAGTACTTGTAATTTTCCTTTTCTCCGATGTATTGATATGTATCAATAATTCTTTTATTTTTTCAGTTTCTGCTTTGACTCTTTTCTAGTCTGGATTCCTGAGAGATGGTAAAGTGGTTTTCTTTTCAGACATCATTTGATTTAGCCTCTATTTTTTTTTCACCTTGTGTTAGTGTTTGTTTTATATTTGGGTGTGCGGTGTTTCGATAACTATTTCGTTGCACTTGAATTCGGTTAGAGTTTTATTGTTATTCAGTATATAGTGTCTCGATTCTTGTATTCAGATTTTATTAATATGATCATCTATTTATTTTTTGGTATATTTCTGACATATCAAGGTCAGTAAACCAAACTTTCTTTATTATCACCCTAGCTTGGTTAGCATGTCTTTGGCTTGTTGTCTTTAATCTAGCGTTCTTTTCCTATACTCTCATTGTTTTGGGTTACTCGTAACATAGCAATAAAGAACAAATTTGTCTTCCCAAGTTCATTTATTTCTGCCATTTTCTTTTCCGTCGGTTTTCTGAAGGGAGAAATTTCTGTTTGTGTTATTAGTATTAATCTTAAAAGTCCGAAAAGTGGAACTAATTCCGTTGACTCCTGGGTAAGATGTTAAACTGCAACAAGTTGAAAGGCTCTGATTCGGGAGTTCCAGAGTTTGGGGGAGAGTGGATTGACCCCCTAATTACCATTGCTCCCAGGTTCTCCCTGTACCGGGGGTAATAGTATCGGTTTCAGGAGCCAGCTATTGGTCAAATAGCTATTAAATATCAGGAGCAGATAGAGCTCGACAGTCTTGACAGGCTATCAATCTAGGACAAGGAGAGGCTGACATAAAACCTACGACCCAAGGACTTCGCTGTTACCGTCCCAGCTTGCTAGGCCATCAGAGATGAACCACGGGTGTAAAGAGTGGGGACAGTACTGCACACACTGCACTCTACCTAAAAACTTCATTACGAAAGCTCAAATGACAAGTCCAGGACGGCGACACCACCAACACTTCTAAACTCTGTTGCAATGGGAAGTGGTTGAAATGACAGGTGAAAGATGTCAGTGGATGCTGCAGTTCCAAGCCTGCATTCAACAGATTCAGGATATTCGTCGTCTGATGTTGACTTAAGACAAAAACATCACCCGACAGCACCCTGAACGACCAAGCAGCCGTCTTTAGGGACAGCACTTCTTGCTTCACGAGGAAAGGGGCCTAGAAAAGTTGGCCAAACTGAAGCTCGTCTCTCATCCCCCAGTTGGCGTGACACTGTTAACGGGCATCTTCTCAAGCAGTCCAAAATCATCAAGACGAGGAAGATACTAACCAACCTCAAAGTGAGCAAAAATACTGAAGGGTTACGCTGAAACGTCAAAACCATACTTGACGCAGCTCACAGCAATCGACCTGAACGTCGCTCAGCTCTGATCGTATAAGAACTGTCCGGATTAAATGCCGACATTGCTGCCTTAAGCGAGGTTCGCTTCTGAGGTGAAGGCAACCTCCAAGAGCATGGTGCGGGATTCATCATCTTCTGGTCCGGGAAAGCTTCAACAGAGGGTTTCCTTCCAGGCGACGGTTTCATGGTCAGCATCTTCATCACCTCCAGGCTGGAAAATCTGCCAACCTGTCATTCTGACCGCATGGTGTCCATGCGCCTTCCCCTGAAAAATAAGCGGTATGCCACGCTTGTTCTACTCAGGTGCACCACGGTAGACGACAAGATGATAATCCTTGGTGATTTCCATGCTAGAGAAGGCCAAAATGCAGATTCCCTGAAAGGATTACTAGGCAGACACATCATCGGTGACTGCAACGACAACAGGCGCATGCTGCTGGAGTTTTGCACGGAGCAGTAACTTGCCATCGCCAAAACCATCTTCCAGTAAAAAAAAACAGAATTAAAACAACGTGGATACATCCTCTGTCCAGACATTAGCACCTTATTGACTGCTTCCTTGGGCACTAGCATGACCTCAAGGACATCATTTGCATCAGAGCTGAATGCCACACCGACCATCGTCTAGTGCACTTCAAACCTAGGCTGCTCTGCAAACCCCAGCCAACAAAAGTTCAATCTGAACAATCTTCAATTAGCTGAAATAAAAGCTGACTTTCAGGCAGGTCTCCAGTTCAAGCTTGAAAACAGCGACTGCAAAGAAGGCACTTCTGCTGAAGCACTCTGTGATCAACTGCGGTGTGCGACCTTGCAAATATCTGAAGAAGATCAGGGGTTTACTACCAAGAAGAACAAAGACTGGTTTGACGAAAACAACCAACAGATTCAGGAGCTGCAAACGAACAAAAGATCATCCCAGCAAGACTACCACCAAGTCCCATTTGAAGCATCCTCCAGCACAAGGTTCGAGAGATCCAAAATGAGTGGTCGATAAAGCTCACAGAGAGAACTCAGCTATACACAGACCTAGGTGACTACAGAGACTACTAAAATGCCCCCAAGGCAGTGTAT
Organism: Sepioteuthis lessoniana; assembly: GCA_963585895.1. Lineage (NCBI taxonomy): Eukaryota > Metazoa > Mollusca > Cephalopoda > Myopsida > Loliginidae > Sepioteuthis > Sepioteuthis lessoniana. Next base: position 15,755,800 of record OY757912.1, on the reverse strand, counting down.
GACCCGACTCCACTGGTCCAAAGTCCCTGGCGCAGTGCGATTGAGCAAGCGCTTTTTACAGACAAAGCCTCCATTTTGAGCAGTTATTCTGAGCACGTCCAATCCCACTTATGTGCTGACTGTGTCGTCCTGGACCCAGCAGTTCCCCGCATTCCCCAACAACCATTCAAAGCAGAAGTGGATGAACTGCCCTCTGTTTACCAAAGCCATAGAGCAGTTAGCAGTGGGAGTCATCGGGATTCCACCAGAGCTCTGAGAAGATGGTGCACCAGCATTACTCAGTAAGCTCCACGAACTCCTTGCCTGTTGTTGGGAGCAGGGAAAACTTCCATGGGATCTCCGCGATACAGTCATCGTTACCTTGTACAAACACAAGGGGGAAACTCAGATACTTCAACTATTGGGAGATTACTCTGCTCTACATCGCAGGAAAAAAAAAACCTTGTTCGTTTTTCCAAAACAGATTGGTACTCATTCTCGGTGTAGACCATCTACCAAAAACTCAGTGTGGGTTCAGAATCAACAGGGACACCGCAGACAGTGTGTTCCTTTTCAGACGTCTCCTTGAGAAATGCTTGGAGCAGAACAAAGAACTGTATGTAGCATTTTTGGACCTGAGCAAAGCGTTTGACACAGTGCGCAGAAAGAGACTGTTGAAGATCATGGAGTGCCTTGGCTACCCGCCAAATATCATCAGCATGGTTATCCAACTGCACAAAGATCAGTGTGGCCAGGATGGGTTGAACAGCAACCTCTCTGAACCCTTCCCCATTGTCAACGGCGTTAAACATTGTTGTTCTGTCACCGACTCTGTTCAGAATATTTTTCAACATGATGCTTAAATAGATCATAGAATACCTTGACTATGATGATGATACTTACAACTATAAACGTCTGGACGGCAGTCTGTTTAACTTTAGGAGACTGCATGCCCACACAAAAACATAATGACCTCTTCGATCCCCTCGTCCCCCAAACCGGAAGAGCTCTGCAGCGCCTATTTTCATGCTTTGCAGAGGCTGCCCAACTCTTCGGACTCGAGGTCAGCTTAAAGAAGACTGAGTTTGTCCACCAGCCTGCGCCTCTAGAAGAGTACCGCCATCCTCACACCATCATCGGATGAATTGACCTGACAGCTGTTCACCAGTTTGCATACCTGAGGTGTACCATCTCATCAGACGACAAGATCGACAGGGAAGTAGACAACAGACTGGCCAAGGCAAACATCGTTTTCGGCAGACTCTACAAAAGTGTATGGAACAGTAAGCATCTGAAGAAGGGCACTAAGATCAGCGTCTATCGATCCATCGTACTCACCATCCTACCGTACGGCTATGAGTGATAGGTAACCTTCCGCCACCACCTACGATTCCTTCAGTGCTTCAACCATCGCTATCTCTACACAATCCTCAACATTCACTTGAGCAACTACGTGATTAATGTTGAGATCCTTAATCAGGCAGAAATCATCAGCATAGAGGTCATGTTGCTGAAGTCCCAGCTACGCTAGGAAGGGCATGACTCCAGAATGGAGGGCCATCGCCTGCACAAGATAGCCCAGTATGGTAAACTTTCCTCTGGCCACCGTGACAGAAGGGCACAAAAATAAACATTATTAAGACTCCTTAAAAAAAAAACCCTCATTACCTTCCAGTGATCAACACATACTGTTGACCGTCAGGTCTAGTGGCGCACCATCCAACAGGTCGTCTCCACCGTTGAGGACTCCTGCAGGACAAACATCAGGAAGAAACGCCGCAGGGGCACATCCAGGGAGCCTCAGCAGCCATACCCGACCAGACCTAAAACTGCTGTCGCTGCGGCAGGACTTACCTGTACTGCATTGGCCTTGTCTGCCGTCAGCATGCCTGCAGTCGACGTGGACAACCTCCTTCATCAATCTTCGTTTGCGATGTCCACTTGAGAATTTTCCAAACCGGGTTAGCTGATGGTCTTTCACTGGAGTCTGAGTGACAGTAAGTCTGTCTTCTCAAGTCTCCAGAACTCTTCTAACTCTTATTATTTTTCTTGTTCTCTGAGAATTTTTCACACTACTGTGAGCTGATGGTCTTCTGCTGGAATATGAATGACAGCAAGTCTATTCAAGTCACTAGGACTCTTCTTAGTATTTTGGCCAATCTCAACAATACTGTAGTTTGTATAATCTCCTCTCGCCCTCTTATTTCAGTGTCTTATCAATGTTTTAGTGACTATTCCGAGCGCCCCAATTGCAATTGATATCATCGTTACTTATTATTACTATAATTGTTATTATTCCATTCTCTCTTCGAAAATTTTGGCACAATTAGCTGATGGCCTTTATTCGAGTCCTTGAGACACCACTACTCCACAAATATCCTGGATTGGTTTGGTTTGGTTTCTTTGTTTTTGACATATCAACCTTTGTAGGATATTTAATGTCAAAGCCATTCTTCTAGAAGAACAGTAGTGGTACTATTTAACCCATAAGTGGGAGGATAAGGGGGTTCATACTTTTTCCAAGGGTATTTGCCCGAAAGTGAACGTAATAGTGCGACTGGAGTACGAACTCACTTACTACGATTCCGCAGTCCATCGCTTTAACCATTACACCACGAGGACATCCCCACACATATCATGGATTCTTCTCAGAAATGAATCAATGTCAGCTGTGCGGCACTCTGGTCGCTCAGTTTTTTCCACAGAATTCCTGCCTTCACACACAGGGATTGTTTAATGAGATTCAACTATGATTAATATCACTGTCACTTTCAACTTCTTAAAGTTTTTGTTATTTTTTTCGGTTCATTATCAAGGTCCAGATATTTATTCATCTAGTTTTCCGCTTCTCTTTCATTTTATTCCCTGATCTGCCAGAGCAAAAACAAAACAAGCAAAAATAAGAGTGTAAGAAAGAAAGTATACTAGTTCTAACGTTCTTATCGTCTTTACATCAATGAAAAGATATACAAAGATACGATCTTCTAGCTAGTATTAAGAGGTCTCTGGTTATCCAGAAATTTCCGTGTCTCAGTTCTGGTCTCTGCACACACCATTTGGTTATGTGATCAAAATTTTTATAGTTATTATTTTACTCCTTGCGTCTTTTCCTACCATATTAAATGGGAATATCTCACTGGAGTCTGAGTGACACTGAGATTCCTCCAATCCCCTGAACGCTTCTAAATATTCTAGCTGATCTAAACAATGATACTCTTGATTCTAACTCTAATTTCTAGTTCTTCCTTTTATATATATATATATATATATATATACCCCTTTTCTAGTCATTTTTTCATTTCTGATGCTAAATCTTACGTGTGTGTGTGTGTGTGTGTGTGTGTGTGTGTGTTTCAGGGATCATGAGATATTTTGTCAGCAGGTGGCTTTTATTCTTGAAGCGACGGACAAGCGAAGTTTAATCTCTGTAACATTTGTTGTAAGATGACTCCGACTAAAATCATTCCATAGTCTCAATCTCGTTAGATAAAATATCACAGCTAAACAATCCTTTCTGAATTTGTAAAAAATGATTTATTGTATTCCGTTCCTGAATATTTTTCCCCCGTAGAAAATCATGCCAAAATAGAAAATTACCCGAGATAAGCAACAAAATCTGATAATCGATCTCAATTATCTCGCCAATCAAGTCTATGTCAACAATTTTATAACTTTTCAAAGCCTCATACAATGGCTTTCCTGAAATATAACTTTTTTTTTCTTTTCCCATTCGCTTAAACACAATTAACTGATTAAACAGTTCTATTTCTAACTATTACATTTATCATACCTCATTTGTGCGCACACAGTTAAACAGTTCTATTTGACTTATAGATAGGAACCTATTAGAGTTGACCTTGGAGCAATGGTAAGGAAGGAGTAGTCTGCATCCCCTAAATTCCAGCATTAATGGAGCTTCATTAACAGATTGTTTAGTGTCATATCTAGGACACTCGTTGTGGGGGTGCCTACTCTTCTGCAGAGGAGCGGTCGGTGAATTCTGCAGTCTCATCACACTGGGCCACAGGACACTCATTGGGAGATGCAGTCAATGTATTCTACAGCCCCAGCCTACAGGGCTTTTTAAAAAGAGTAAATCTGGTTTAAATACATCATTTTTAATTTGCTGTTTGCTTCGCGAAGGTTAAATAACCCAGGCTAACTTATTTACCCATAGCTGGAGGAGAACAGAGAGTTTCATGGCTTTCTCAAAAGCATTAGCACAAATATAAACAGAAACAAACTCATGTAGGGTTTTACTCCATTTTATAAAATTTAAATGACAACAAAATTTGTAAAACATTCTTTTGAAAATTGAAATATATAGAGTATCTATTTATTTATCCATCTATTGATTTTTAATTAAGGTTTACTAGCTGGTCTTGCTGTAACTGCAATACGAGCGGGATTTCATTCTCTAATGCTCGTACACAAGAATCTCATCCAGCCAAATTCAAAATAAATTTCTCGTATTAGCGGGGTTAAGTATACGCTTACTCAATCCCATCTAGAAAGGTATGCACCCCCCAAAAAAATTGTGTCTCTCGGTTAGAACACTACACTGTATTTAATGGTAAAGCTCCAGTTCTGGAGATCTGGGGAGTGTAGTGTACCTCCTCATATATATTACTCCCAAGTACATTCTGATCTGGAGTGCTAATTCCTGTTAAGGTCCCATCTATAGGTCAAATAGATCTGTTTAAAACTATTTGTATTTGATAGCCATTATTAATGCAATAAAATTATTTTTTCATGTTTTCTTAGTGGTGACTAAAGGTCTGATGCATAGAGCATAGAGCATAGTCAAAATTAATGCTTTTTTAGTCTAGTTTTCTGATAATTATACTACGTAAAGCCTCCCACTTGATGCTATACAACTATAGATTATTTGTATTAAGAATATTTTATTGAATCTATGGTTGTTTACTAAGGATTGTTATAAGTTGCTTCAAACATTATAACAGTGTACAAGCAAATAATTATTAATGAATAAAATTAATTACTAGAACCCCCCCCCAAAATGTTAGAATTATATAAGGATACTAGCGACTATATAACTCTGTGCAAATTTATTATCAAATAAAATAATTACTTTATACTGTATAATTACTAATATTAGAGGGGAATAACTGAAATCATGTAAGTGCATTTTTTTTTAGATAAGAATTGTTGATATCGTAAAACTGCGTGTAAAAAGACTTTGCAAAAAAATCGACAGAAAAATGTAGTAAAAAATGTACAGTGGACAGATTCCATACAATTAGGCGAGAAGGGTTCACATGCCGTTAAAATCAATCAATCAATCAAATGAAACGTTTTGTAAACTTTTAGATTATGTGAATGACTTCGAGATCCATTCAATATTCTGAAAACGTGTCTAGAAATCTCTGCAAGTTGATCTAAAAAGGAAATTGCAACTTTGTTTTTAAGGATTTTCTAAACAAATGATTGTCAAAAATAATAGAAATATTAAATAGCAAACCACTTACAACTGCCTTAATGATTTTTTAGTGTTTTGGATTTACCCGGATATAAATACTTGAGATTTCGTGCAGCAATTGAAATACCCAAAGATTCATTAAGATTGAGTTTAGCCATCCTATCTCGCTTAAAATTTGATGATGATTACCAAAACGCCATTTACAACAAATTAATCACCACCATCCATATAAGAAACGAGATTATGGACCCACTATTCAAAACATACGACCACCATTACCATTACTGTTTATAGCAATATAACCACAGCTATCCTCATTTCCACAAGGATTAACGTCTCCACACCCACAACATACCACAATCATAGCATCCATCACTTTCACCGATTTTTATTCTCCACCGTCTGCCTCACCGCCTCCTCCAGCTCGTTAACTACCATCATCTTCTCCTACATTACCCCAATCATCGCCACCACCATCAGCGTCATCATAATCGTAATCAACATTATCGGATGTGGACCACTCTAAAATATGAAAAATATAATTCGGTATTATTGATTTGGATAGGAGAGAGGATTTTTTTATACCCCGCCATTATTCGTGAATGGCCACTAATTGTGCGTCTAACAAAGAGGTCAGAAGGAATATGGAAGCGCATAAAAATATATTGCTGTTGTTGTTGTTGCTGTTGTTGTGGTTGTGGTGGCGGTGATGGTGGGTGGTAGTGAAGGTGGTGGTAGTTGTGGTTGTCATTGCAGCTCCTGCTGATGCATTTGTGTTTCGTTGTTGTCTTTGTTGTTTTTGTTGCGGTCGTGTGCAGTTGTTGTTGTTGTTGTTGATGTTGTTGTATTTTTTCTTCGTCTTCCCTGCGAAGGACATTTGGGGAATCGGAAAGCGGCAATATGAATTTAATGAAAGCAAAATGAAATGCGAAAGAATTAAAAGGAAAAGAAGGTATTAAGGAAAAAAAAGAAAAGGAACTTGTACTGATGTTACGGTGTGTTATGAAAGATAAAAGAAGAGAAAGTTTAATTTGAAAAAAGAAAGAAAGAAAGAAAGAAAGAATCTAAAAGAAATAAGGGAAATAGAAAGAAAGATGCCTAGAAAAGAAGGGAAATGAATGAATGAATAAATAAAGGGAATAAAGAAGAAAAGAATGAAAAGCCGCGGAAAGAAATCTTGTGAAATCCAACGAAAGGAAAAAAAGTAAAGAAAAACAAAAAAAAAATTAGAAAGACAATTATAAAAAGAAGAAAACAAAATAAATGAAAGACAGGAAGAATTAAGAGGAAACTAAAAAAAAAACAAATACGTGAAGCAATAAACTTATTGTACATAAACAAGCATTAGAAAGAAAGAAAGAAAGAAAGAAAGAAAGAAAGAAAGAAAAAAAGAAAGAAAGAAAGAAAAATAAGTGAAATGCAAAGAAAGAAAGAAATAATTGGGAAGGGAAAGAAAGTGAAATGAGAAGAAAACATTGAATAAAGAAAAAATAAAGTTACAATAAAGAAAAATTTTAAGAAAAGAAACAACAACATGAAAGGGAGGAGATAAAATTAAAAAAGAACAACCAGACAGAACAAAACAGTGAAAAGAAAGAAAGAAAGAAAGAAAGAAAGAAAGAAAGAAGACTGTAATGTAAAAGAAAAAATACAGGAAGAAAGAAAGCTATTAGGTATAAACCTATTAAGAAAGAAAGAAAGAAAGAAAGGAAGAAAGAAAGAAGGAAAGAAAAAAAGAAAGAAAGGAAGGAAGAAGACTGTAATGTAAAAGAAAAATACAGGAAGAAAAAAACTATAAGGTATAGACCTATTAAGAAAGAAAGAAAGAAAGAAAGAAAGAAAGAAAGAAAGAAAGAAAGAAGACTGTAATGTAAAAGAAAAAATACAGGAAGAAAGAAAGCTATAAGGTATAAACCTATTAAGAAAGAAAGAAAGAAAGAAAGAAAGAAAGAAAGAAAGGAAGAAAGAAAGAAAGAAAGAAAGAAAGGAAGAAAGAAAGAAGGAAAGAAAAAAAAGAAGAAAGGAAGGAAGAAGACTGTAATGTAAAAGAAAAATACAGGAAGAAAAAAACTATAAGGTATAGACCTATTAAGAAAGAAAGAAAGAAAGAAAGAAAGAAAGAAAGAAAGAAAGAAGAATTATGTGAACTACAACCCCACCAAAAAAAAAAAACGAATTTCAATGAACAAATTAAGGAAAGAAATGAATGAAGAAGACAGAAAATTGAGGTAAAAGAGATTAGAGAAAATAGAGAAATAATAGAAAGTACGAAGCAAGCAAAATAAATAAATAAAAACGTAAAAAAGAAAACTTAAAAATGAAAAGGGGGAAATAAAATAAGAAAGGAAGAAATACTTCATAAAGCAAAGATAAAAAAAAGAAATTATGGAAGAAGGAAACTAGAAAGAAAAAGAAAAAAAATTCAAGATGAAATACAAGAAAGAATTTCAATAATTATTAAAATGTTAGGAAAAAAAAAGAAGGAAGAAAGCAAAGAAAGAAGGAAGCATCAGAAGACAGGGAAAATGAAAGTTGATAGAAACAACGATAAAATGAATAAATAATTTGAAATGATAAGTAACAAATTCATAATAAACAACTGGATGAAGCAAAATTAATAGATATCAGTTGCAGAGAAAAAAAATCAGAAGAAAGAAAAAGATGAAAAAAAGTGAAGTAAATGAAGAAGAAAAGAGGAATTAAAGATGAAAGAATAATAAAAAAGAAAGGAAACAAGAAGAATGAAACGGAAAAAGAAAATAAGTAAAATGAAAAAAAAAAAGTAAGAAATTAACAAATATGTTTGGTAATTTTCTAGCTGAAATGAGAGCTTATAGTAAGGAAATAAAAAAACAAAACAAGTCTAAACAAAATGTTTAAAAATGTTTGAATGATTTTTTTAAATGTAAAACGATAAAGAAAAACGTAACTATTGGATAGGAGTAAAAATTGATGACGGGACGTAGTCACAAAATAAAAGGAAAAAAATAAGGAATTTTATCGGGAAAAAATTGAACGGAAACGAAAAAAAAATCATAATAAATAAATAATAAATGAATTAAGAAAGAAAGAAAGAAAGAAAGAAGGAAGGAAAATATCAAAATGGTGAAAAGAGTTTTAAAGAATGAAAGGTTCCGCTTAAAATAAGGAAGAACATGCAATGGACAGTCACAAACACAGGAAGTAGATAACAGGAAGTGCGGAAGCAAAAGAAGAACATTGATGAAAAAAGAAAAAAAGACGAAAGAAGCCTTGAGACATTGACGATTTATGGAGATGAATTTTGGAATAAAACTGGATATGAAATGAGGCTTTTAGGGTGAAAAAAATAAATACTGTAAAGGGATATAGTACATACTGATCGCATTATAAAGTTTAACAAAGTGTGAAGAGTAAGTTAGTTAGCTTTGAATTATTATGATTGTTTAGCTTCTTTGTTTAATGGCATATCAAACCTCACGTGTAATCTAATTCCAAGCCATCGTCGTGCCTGATGGGGGATAACTAAGTTAATATCTCTTTAAAGAATATTTGTCTGAAGTTGAAAGTAATAGCCTGACTGCGGTTCGACCTCGCTTACTACGATGTTACAAGGCAGTCCGTTAGTCACTACACCACGCACACCACATTTACTTTAAATTACATATTAATTTGAATCATTAATACTGATTTTTTGTTTCGTTGATTTTTGCTGTTTTTTTTGGGGGGGGGTTGTAAAGGAATGGGGCGATTTTAAATATCGTCTAAATATGTGACTGACGTATTTTAAATAATTTCATCAAGAACGGTAAAATGTGATTAGGAAAATTCATACCTCACACCTATTTCCATATGTACTCAAATAAACGTGTCATAATATATATATATATATATATATATATATATCCCTTTTTTTTTGTTAGCGTCCATGTAGTGCATCCATATAGCAGTATCGATATGACCGCTGCCTGGAAGAAACTGCGTTTCATTTTATCGGTTAGGTCTGATTTCCATATAATCGATAGCCTATTGATAGCTGTCCATGCTTTCGTTAGCCTCGTTTCGATGTCCTTTTCGGTTGATTCGACGCTGCTTCCTAGGTACGTGAATTTGTCTACTAGTTTAAGTGGGGTTCCTTCTAGAGTGGAGATGTCCCCCGTTTGGTTATAGCACATATATTCCGTTTTGTGTGCATTAACATAGAGGCCTATGCTTGCTGCTGCTCGTTCCAAACTATGCAGAAGTGTTTCGGCTTGGTCAGGTGTATTTGCCAGTATCGCTATGTCATCGGCGTAGTCGGCATCGGTAATTGTTGTTGCGGGGTATCTTCTGCTTCTTTTCTTCGTCAGCTCGAAGCCATTCTCTTTGATTTTGTCAATCGATGTTCTAAGTACGTAGTCTAGACAAATGATAAAGAGGTACGGGGCCAGCGTGTCCCCTTGTAGTACTCCTGCTACAATGTCAAAGTATTCTGTGTCTCCATCCGGTGATCGTACTTTTACTTTAGTGTTTCTATAGAGAATCGTTATTGCCGCTACGGTTTCTTTTGGTATGCCGTACGCTAGTAGGATTTGTTCCAACTTTCCTCTGTGAATGGAGTCGAAAGCCTTGGTAAAGTCGACAAATATTAATGTCGCTTGTAGGTTCTTTGCCCGTACACCTTCGAGGATTCTGCGGATGGTTAATATTTGTGAGGTCGTGGATGGCAATTACACAAGAATGCTGCGTGCAATCCTGAACAAGTCCTGGCAGCAACACCCCACAAGACACCAACTGTACGGCCACCTACCCCCTATCACGAAAATTATCCAAGTTAGACGAACCAGACATGCAGGATACTGCTGGAGAAGCAGAGATGAACTCATAAGAGATGTACTCTTATGGATCCCCACACATGGCCGCGCAAAAGCAGGACGACCAGCTCGAACGTACATTCAGCAGCGATGTGAGGATACAGGATGTTCACCTGAAGACCTACCTAGGGCGATGAACGATAGGGAGGAGTGGCGAGAGAGGGTCAGGGATATCAATGCTACCAGCGTGATATGATGACGATGATGATATATATACCTGACCGGTTTAATGAAACACAGTCTCTTTCAAGCAGCGGTCGTGTCGATACTGCTGTATGGGTGCACTACATGAACGCTAACGAAACGGATGGAGAAAAAGCTTGACGGTAACTACACAAGAATGGTGCGAGCAATATTGAACAAGTCCTGGAGGCACGACCCCACAAAGCAGCAGTTATACGGCCACCTACCACCCATACACAACAACTATCAAAGTTAGACAAACTAGACATGCAGGACGAGCTCATAAGTGATGTACTCCTATAGACCCCTTCATATAGCCGAGCAAAAGCAGGACGACCAGCTCAAATATACATACAACAGCTGCGTGTGGATACGAGGTGTAGCCCTGAGGACCTGCCGAAGGCGATGAACGATTGCGAGGGGTGGCGAGAGAGGGCCAGGGATATCCGTGCTGATGTCACGACAAGATGATGAAGATGATGACGATATATATATATATATATATATATAATGTTGTCACGCCGAACTAGAGAAATAAATTCATGAACGGTGTAATATGTAGTGAACCCCCTTTTACGTTTGTTCCCAGTCGGCTGGCGCTGTAGAATACACCGACTGCTTCTCTGCAGAGAAATAAGACTTCTCCAACAAGTGACTTTAAACAATCTTAAGGTAAGGTTCTATTAATGCTGGGGCTTTGGGGCTTTGGGGTTTCATTGCCATCACTCCCAGGTCCACTCTGGCCCGGAGTGGTTGCACTATCAATGGGCAAAATAGGACTAATCTGTGTACATATGCTAAAATGAATTGTTCGAAATAGAACTGTTTTGACATTTAAACTGCGTACTTAGGCTAAACTGAACTTTTTGATATATCACTACTTTTGAATAAAACTAAACTGTGTACTTCCGCTGAAATATTTTTTTTGAAATAGAACTGTTTTGGCATTTAACTGAGGTGTTTTGACATTGAAGTGTTTGTAAACAAAAACTAATTTTATACTAAACTGAATTGTTTGAACTTTAATTCGGTGTTAAATGTGCCGAAATGGGTTGATACGACGAAAACAAAAGAACGAACCAACTTCTTTTATATATATATATATATATATATATATATATATATATATATATATATGCGTGGTGCATTCAATAAGTTAGTGATACATAGCAATACTTGAAACCATTTAACTTTGTTGACTTATGTTAACAAATCATATATATCTATTATATATGCATAAGCCGGATTTGGCATTAGATAACCTACAATGGTTGATATATAATTAAACCAAACTAAACTAAACCAAACCAAAATATATGTACGTGGTGCATTCAATAAGTTTCCTGACTTTTTTGTACAGGCATTTGAAATTGTCGTATACTCTTGAAAATTCAGTATCTTATTGCTATACATCTTGCGAGATGATTGACAAATTTTTTATGATATCAGCCGGAAATGAACAGCTACAGCAGCCACTGGAATACACCCTACTAAAACCTGATTGTTATAGCTGGTGAATTTTAAAAATGCAATCTGGACATGAATCCTTCAGACTGCTTTTGGAGCATCTTGCATGAATCGAGCATTAGTTTTTGAGTGGCATAAGAGATTCAAGGAAGGCAGGGAGTCTGTGAGGGATGATGAGAGGTGTGAGAGGAGTAAGGAAGTCAATACACCAGAGTTGATTGGCCAAAGTGTTAAGGTTAGGGTTACTATGCTGAGGTTTTCAGGGAGTTCAGGGAGAGATTTCATCGGAAGAGGCCAGCACTGTTCAAATCGGGTCAGTGGCATTTCCACAAGGACAATTCACCAGTCCACAACTACATCCTTGTCACAGACTTTTTGAACAAGATGGCATCAAGACAGTTGATCACCCTCCCTATAGTCCAGACCTTGCTCCCTATGATTTTGGTTATTCCCAAACCCCAGAGGCTGCTGTTATGAGACAATTGAGGAGATGAAAGAGGATGTGACGAAGGTCATTGACACGCTCACACAAGAGGACTTCCATTAGGCATTCCAGAAGTTGTTGGAACGGTCAAACACGTGCATTGCAGCCGGAGAAGATTACTTCGAAGGGGACTAGAGTTTCATGTGCTTACTATCTATAATAGTTCCTATTCGAAAAAGTCTGGAAACTTATTTAATGATTCTTGTAGATAGATAGATAGATAGATTGAAAGAGAGAGAGAGAGAGAGATAGAGAGAGAGAATGCGTTGTTGAACTATTTTAAGATAATCTTCAGTGAATAGAATTTTCATAGTGTGTCCCACATTTAGCTTGTACTCAACTGGGCTCAGATTAATAAACGGCAGTTGAAGGACTTGAATTATTATGTTATTATTGTGATCATTGTGTTAATTATCAGAATGATGACAATGATTGAAAATCTAAGCTAAACAGTGTTAGACTTTATACTTTTCTAAATGACCATAAGTTCAGAAAATGTCTTTAGCAAAAATTATATTTTTCTTTGTTGAAGGTACATTGTCCAATCGGTTGGGGCTGTAGAATATACCGACTGCACATCTGCAGAGGGATAAGACGCCCTCAATGAGTGTCCTGCACATGACACTAAACAATCAGATAGTTAGGTTCCAGTAATGTTGGAAGTTAGGGAAATGCAGTGTAACCCTTCATTATAATTTCTCCCAGGTTAATTCTGGCCCGGAGTTGTAGCATCTGATTGGGTCTTATTTATTGGTCAAATAGAACTAAACAGCATACTTACTCAAAACTGAATAGTTTGAAGTAGAACTGTTTGACTAAATTGAATAGTTTGAAATAGAACTGATTATTTGTTTAAAAATTGATTTGGCATTAAATAACCAACACATGTTGATATGCCATAAAACCCAACCAACCAACTAAAGAAACTATTTTCGAAGGTACATAAATATACTTAGTAGGTCTATTAAATAATGTGACGACGTGTGTGATTTATCGGTATATTGCTGCTTGCGAGTTTTTGAAGCCAGCTTCAACTGATGGTCTTTCACTGGAAACTGAGTGGCAGCAAGTCACCTCAAAACTTCAGAACTCCTTTTAGTATTCTGGCTGACCTCAACAATGTTGTAGTTTGTAGGAGTCTAGGCTCGTCCTCCGATTTCCTACTCCTTCATTCCGCTGACCGAGCATCTGAGGATCGTTCCAAGTGAAACAATTACAATTAGTATCGCTCTCACCAACGTGTCCCATTACTTTATTATTATTATAATTATTATTAAATTAATTACAAATTAACATTATCTCCTAACACTGTTCCCTTGGAAACCAATTAGCGAATGGGTTATTCGCACTTGTGGTAATACCTACGGTAAAGCTCATGGTAAAACTGATAAAGTCTCCAGTTCATTTGTAACCACCAGTTTCCTGTTTTAAACAATTTCGAAAAGGCGACGTCAGAAGTGCTTTTTGATTTTTGCAAATATAAAATAATCAGTAGTGTTCGGTTAAGGAAAGAAAGGAGCAAGGTAAACAATGAATATTTTCAAATTGGAAAAGTCGTTCAGATGTTTAGTAGTAGATTAGATATAATTTGAGAGGTAGTGTAGTTAATTTTAAAAGAGTTCGATAAGCGGAGACCATTAATGTCAAGCAAGTTTAAGTGACAGGTGATGACCACGGGATCAGTTTGAAAATTAGAATAATCTCAGTCAGATGATAGAGATTCTAGAAATTTTGAAAAATATTATGGATTCTGAGGCCGTTGACCAGTATACATCAGTGAATGATAGGAAGCTCACTAATATCCAAAGGTCTAACTCTTCGGAGCCACGACCCTGAACACATGTAAGGAAAACTGTTGTGTTCTGGTGAGTGAACACAAGTAGTAGTAATAAATAGACAAACCACGACATGTGAGGAAAATAGTTATATTTACAGGAAAGAGTATCTACAAGAGAGACTCTGTTGGTAATAAGAACATAGGATTAGTGAGAGAGTAAGGATATACTTCAAACGGCTCTTCAAACTCGTAGACTGGTCTCAGACTGATATCAGACTGAACTGGACTGATCTCTTGGTATTAAAGCTACTGCTATATATGGTAGATGGACCTAGCTCATTATGTTGGGAAGTTAGGTGATACCTAACATAAATAATTCATCATAGATAAGAAATAAATAAGATAAGTGTTGATTCTTTGGTGTCTAGGTATATATTCTTCCCATAAAAGCTGTGTCCGGATTTAAATGCCATAGCAAAGCAGCGTGGGTGTTGGCGATCGTTTAAAAAGACGCAAGAAAAGGAATTAAAGAAATGGGTCAGTCAGGAGAGTTGACCCTTATGCGAAGAAGAAACTCAAGTATCCAACCCAGAAAGAATGTGACAAGTAGGTAACGGAACTAACGCCTTTTTTAAAAGTAATTAGACTGATTACATAAATTTTGAACCTCGGCCAACCTAATTAAAAATCTGCTGATTTTTGCTAATTCATCTGTAGTATTTCAATCCTTAGTCGCGCAATCACATTCACTTTCAGATTAATACTCTTGGGAAAAGTATAAACCAACATCTGCCTCCATCTATAGGTTACATAGTATCACTGCTGTTTTTCTACAAAGATGGCCTTGGAATTAGATAACTTATGAAGGTTTATATGCCATTAAATAAAGAAACCAAACCAAACCAAACCAAACCAAAGTCAAACGGATATTTCTCTCCGTTAAATGTCTAAAGATGCAATGAGATTCATCCTTTTGTTGAATGATTTAAAATTCATGAACTGACCGGTCTTCAAGAATAATTATCATTCATAATCATTCAGGCATACACAAATGCTCTATACAATGTAAAAACCTGTTTACGTGATAGTACTTGTATTTCATAAGGCTTTGTGAACTTTAATGTTTCGTCGGATTGTGCTGAAGTTTGCCACGGATTCTTAATTCGTGTTCCACTTAGAATAATCAAAGTGTAATCAGTTGAACGTATACACTGAAAGGCAATTAAGAACTTGATATATTAACAGTTGCTCAATGGAAACATTTATCACACTATTCTCAATCAAGTTTGACAAATGAAAAAAAACAGAAGTCAGTTTCAACACTTACTCATGTGATCACACACACACACACACACACACACACACACACACACACACACACACACATATATATATATATGACTCTTGGGTTCTACAAGAAACAGTATTACCCAGTCCACTAGGGCTGAAGAATACATCGGCTACACTTCTACAGAGGGGTAAAAAAAAAAACCAACGAGAGTCCTAGATATGACACTAAACAATCCGATGGTGAGGTTCCATTGATGCTGGGGCTTTGGGGAATGTGGAGTACCCTTTCTTTGCCATTGCTCCCAGGTCCACTCTGGCCTGGAATGGTAGCACCTGATATGGCCCTATCTATGGATTAGATATAACTAACTGCATATTTATGCTAAACAGAATTGTTTGCATTAGAACGGATTGACTCAACTGAATAGCTTGAAAAAGAAATGTTTTCAAATATTAAACTGCGTACTTACATTTAAGCTGCGTACTTATGTTAAACTGAATTATTTGATATAGAACTGTTTTTGACGTTGAAACTGTAATTACACTGAACTGAATTGTTTAATATAAAAATGTTTGGCATTTAACTGTGTGTAACACACTTTATACTTGTACAAAACTGAATTGGCTGAATTAGAACTGTTTGAGTAAAGTGCATAGCTTGAAAAAGAAATGTTTTTGACAATTAAACTCTGTACTCATGCTAAGCTGAATTGTTTGAAATAGACCTGATTACATGTATAAAAATTGATTTGGCATAAAATAACCTACAAAGGTTGCTATGCCATAAAACCCAACCAACAAACCAACCAACCAGAAACAGAAATAGATAAATTCAGTTTTGAATAATTTTTATTCATTTTATATTTGTTATTTAACAATATACATACGGTATATTGTTGAAAATTCTTGGTTATTATATTAAGATAATTTTACCTAAGAGCTCTAAGGATTTGCACCCGGAGATTTTAAAGGCTAAACTGGATTATTTAGAAGACTCTTTCACAGAAGTAGAATATGATACATTCTTTAAACGGTTAGATAAAATGCATTTTTCAAAACCTGCACATATCATTTTTTTCCTGAAAATGTTTAATAACAATTATCTAACTCACAGTTATATCATTTTACCTAATAATTATATACAAACATCATCGAATAAAATTAAACAAACTTGGATATAAACCGTCGCAAACTCTTTAAAACGTTTTAAGTATATTATAAAGAATAAGAATACCCCCGTCTAATATGATACAGTTGAATTCTTGATCAATGGGGTCATGAAATGAAGGTGTATTCTACACTTTAAAGATCCCCAGAAATTGAGCCTCACTAACAGATATAGGTGGATTTTTCAAAACTCAGAACAGCCCTTTTTATGAGGGGGTTCTTACCCCTCTGCTGGTGATAGTCATATTCTAAGACTTGCTGACAAGGCAAAAATTAGGGGAAAGGAATACATTTACGAAATAAATGAGAGAAAAATCGAAGGAAAAATAATTAGAAACATTTCGAAGAAACTTAAATAAAAAGCAAAGCAAAACTGAAGGAAAGGATGAAAGAAAGACGGAAAAAATAAGTTATAAAAACAGGGGAAATAAAACGAAATATACTGAAGAAGAAAAAAAGAAAAACCTTGTACGATATCTCGATTGCAGAAATAAATCAAGAAACGTGGAAGATTAAATGAAAAAAAACAAAAACAAAAAAAAAAAAAAACGAAAAGAAAAAATCAAACAAAAATAGACACGAAGAAAATAAAACAAGCGCAGTGAATGCTGGGATTTTTTTAAGTATAAGAGCGAGTGGAAAATGTTACTTTAAAAAGCTTCGTGTAGTCTGTAATATTGTTGATAGCTTGCTGGCTATAAGAGACAGAAAGCTCACTGTTTATTTGTCCGAGATATGAAACAGACCACGAAATCACGCGAGATCTTAATTGGTGAGCTGCTGCTGGCACCTGTTTGCGAGAGAATTTTGCCGTCATTACTTCCTTCCGTTTTGTGGACACGAAAATGTTTAAGGTAAATTATGACAACTCATTGTACCAAGTAGTTGTAATGTTCTGAGTGAGATATTGCAAAAAAACATCATGTATTTTTGTTGTTAGAATCACAGACTAAAACTATGGAAGAATTCGATAGATTTATACATACTTTCATCAGTAAAAGAATTCTTATAAACACATCTATACTGTTCATAGATAAGCTTATGAAAAAAATTAATCTAATCTTTTTATTCTAAAATTGCTTTGAGTAATGTCTTACGTAATCCTTAAAAGTCGGTCATATGTTTTTTCTAAATAATTAAATAAGCTTTTTGCTTTGCTTTGGCACTGTGAGATATGAATGGGGGCACCCGATGAGACGCGAACTCACTCCCGAAGGTTTGCTAGTGCAGATTGCTAACCACTGAACCATAACAATTTATAATCTTTTAGGGGATGGTACGCATAATAAGACCACTTCCGGTTTCTGTAGATGTAGCTGATATATGAAGTGATGTACTATGTTAGCTCATTGCACGTTTGGGAACTAGAGATTCGATTGAACAGGCGCTGGAAAGCCGACCCACCATGAATAATAAATTTTCAACGGAATTTGAAAATGTCCTATTTTTAGATTTCAGCATATTTCATTAATTTTTAACATTTCTTTATACAATATGTTCTCGTCATCATCATCAACATCATCATCAATTTGTATGAATAGCTCAGAGTCCCTTGACTCTGACTATCTCTCTATCTGTCTCTCTTTCTCTCTATTCCTTCCCTTCTTAATTGGCTTTCACTCTCGGATGGTTCTCTTGTCTGCATCTAAGATCCGCACAGGGCTGAACAATTTCTTCGCTTGTCGATCAACACTGGTGTGTCCATGTGTAGAAGTCCATTAGAGAACGTCACTTGCGAGTTGGTCCTTACTTCTCTAGCTATGCGCAGCATGACTAACTCGTCTTACTTGCATGCTTTGTTAGTTGGGTGGTTAATGGTCGTATATCTTCAGTTTTATGGGGTGATGCTTTCAGTATTTGTAAAAAACAGCCTGTATCAAATACGTTTGGATGCCATCTCACCTTTTCTCGATTCGTTTTGTAAGAGTCATGGCGGTGCAATTATATAGTAGTACCGACACTGCCATAGCTTGGATGAAATCCCTTTTTATTTTATCAAATAAGATCCGGTTTCCATATGATCGATAACCTGTCAACAGCGGTCCAAACCTTACCTTAAGAACAAAAAATTAGCATCACATTTCTTTGTATGTATTTACTAAACCCCTCCTCCACAAGCAGGATGGGACTCAAGGTCAGTATGTAAGAGGGATAAAACGGATTTAGATTATCCTAGACTGGCTCCTTTACAATGGCTAAATAACCTAGTCTACACAACTATATACCCATAGCTGAGAATAGAACATATAGCTGAAGTGAAATACTGACAACTTCGTCCAGGATTTTTAAGGTCAACAATTCTGTTTCCTACGACGATAACCATTGCACTAAACATGCCTCCTAATTTATTCATTTAACCAACCTTTCCGCCTTAGGCAGGATGGAGTACAAAGTCAGCATTTAAACAGAATAAAGTTTGTTTGAAACCAAGATTGTCCTTCTACAAGACTGGTAGCCTTTTCAAGGCTGAAGAACCGAGGCTTTTCAGTAATTTACTCATAACAGGGAAAGAGGATAAGAGATAGATTCAGGATTTACAGAACATACCTGAAACAGAAGATATTACATCTGCTCTATCTAAACTGGGATTTTTTAATCCTTTTAGTCACGTGTTTTAGGAAGTTATTATTTTTCAGTAATCTTCCATGAGAAGGCTGCAACACAAGCTCTGTTTTTTAAACAGTGTTGAATTCAGAGTTTTCTTTCCCCTAGACCGGTTGCCACAATAAACTCCAAGATCATAGTCTACACTACTATTTACTCTTATCTGGAAGCATATCTTTCCTAAAAGTATTAGCGCTATGTGAAACGCAAACAGCCTTGTCCAGGATTTGAAATTGGGTCATCAGTTCCATTTTTCACAATAGATATTACACCACAAGTATCTTCTAATACTAAAAAATTATACATAAGTATTTACTTTCAAATATTGATTTCTATTTAATTGTAATTATCATTTTATTCTTACATGAAGTTATTTATTTTAACTTAGAAAAACAAGTGATTAGATGCAAATTCTCTGTTTGTTTAAATAATTATTATAATATACTAATTTAGTTGGCAACGGAGTGCCGTTGATGAACTTAGCAGGTTCAATGTGGTCGCAAGATAACATCAACATAGTGGTTTCACAGGAAAGAGAAAATTGTAATGTATTGCCTGTGGATAGAATAACAGATATTTCCGTTCCCAGATAAGATCAACAAATTACTGGAAAAAGAAAAGGGAAGAATTTAAGTTCCGAAAATCAGGCAACAACAGAAAATAAGTGAGGCGAAGAGGATGTTCATATTTCCGCAAGGACTCGAAAAGACAATATAAGGTCTGTAATTTTGGACTGAAGGCAGAAATCCACTGGTCTCTCAAGCGAAGGGGAGCGATCCACTGGTCACTCAAGCAAACCTGTCAGCTCCCCCATGTGCGTTCTCTAGTCGACGTTCTATTTCACACAAAACGGTCCCCATCACAGAAGAAAGATATGTGCGAACTCTCTCTGACTGTGTTTCTACTTCACACAAACGTCGCCGTCGAAGAATATAAAATATAAATTATATTTTTATACGTCTACGAGTTTTTCGTTGTTTGTCAAATAAAAGACATTATGAGCCAAAGGACTAAGTACCCAAAAAATAGGTGTCCTGGGTGGCTACACTAAACTGGTTCTTATCGTGAGGCCCTAATTATGGAGCTCTGCCCTTACTTCCTGGTCTACTCTGTCTCAGGGTTAATAAATGTAAGGTTATCATCTATTGGTCAATTAGAGCTGTTTTCAAACTATTTCTATTAAATGAAAATACTTAATATCATATAACCGTGTGTAAAAAACATCACTTAAAAAACTATACCAAAAAAGTACATATAATATACATTGTACACAATGGCCTAACATCTAGATATATAGGCATAAAATAATCCCAGGCAGGTTTCAGTGCCGATAAATTCAATCAATTGATCAGCCAGGCCTGTGCAGTGGTTTGATTTGAAGTAGACAAGACATTGATAAATGTAAATGTTCCCCACAGTGGGGTGGAGCACTCTCGTGATCGAATTAGCAGTCGCCACTCGCATAATGTAAAGCACTTTTAATGAACTGAGCACTCATTAGCCGTTAAGCGTATGCCGGTAAACAAAACAAAAGTGAGACATATGCGTTAAAATCCCTTCGATTACTCTAGGTTTAGTGGTAGGAGTGCGGTAGAATATTAGATTGGCGTTAAGTCTGCAAGGTTTCAAGCATCTCTCGATTCAAGCGACACTGAAGAGTTGCAATACGATGAAAATGTCTGTCTGAAGATGACTATATATATATATAAATTTAAAACATTTTTTAAAACCTTTTGTTGGTCCAAAGAGGGAAAAAAAGTAAATATTTCAAAATAAATAGGCGCACAAAGAGATTTATATTATTAAAAAAATCATTTATTTTGTTCTTAGGTAGCATTAGAGCCTATGGCTTTCTTTAGAGAAGTGTTAATGATTTTTCAGGTGTGGTGTTCGGTTTAAATAGTGGTCACTATTTTCACGGGGTCGTTGTTTCTTTTAATTCAATTATAGACTCTCTTTTTTTCTTTTTTTCTTTAAGTTTTATCAAAAAATTAAAGCCCACACTGGATAAAATACAAACTATACACACTCATTGATAGAAACAAATACACACACCCAGAGACAAACACGTACATAAAAACACACACATAACGACCCAGAATAAGACAACAAAAAAGCTTCATAGCATATTAAATAACAAAGACTAATCGGGGTAAAAAAATGAATCCACGAGAGAAGACACGAAAAACATTGTTAGAAAGGGAAATAGAGAAACAAAGAAAAATAAGAGAAAGAGAGAGCCAAACTCTTAAGAAATCTATGACGAAATTAAGAGAAACAACCACCCCGTTAAAACAGTGTTCTCTATATAAACTAAACATCACATCGGAAAAACATTAAAACTTCTGCTCGAAACGCTACGTAAGGACTTAATGAATAACTTTTAGAAGAATAGAAACATCTTTGTGGACCAATTTATATATATATATATATATATAAAGCTGATGATCAAGTCATGGCTAAATCCATGCAAAAACAGTAGATCCTAAACCTATAACATCAACCCGGTTTCATTTTTTAAAAAAATATTTCGCCGGTCCCTGCAAAGGACTTCAATGAACGAAATACATCTCTTTACACACAAGACGGAAACTAGTCCACGAAATGATAATACAAAATTCATAGAGTACTGCCCTCTCAGAAGTGTTTGGAATAAGATTATTGGTTTGGTTTAGTTTAGTTTGGTTTGTTTGTTTAATGGCATATCAACCATTGTAGGTTATTTAATGCCAAAGCCTTTCTCCTAGAAGAACAGGAGGGGTACTACTTAACCCATAGCTGGGAGGATAAGGGGGTTCATACCTTTTCCATGGGTATTTGTCCGAAAGTGAACGTAATAGCGCGACTGGAGTACGTACTCGCGTACTACGATTCCGCAGTCCATCGCTGTAACCATTACACCACGAGGACATCCTCCTAAGATGACAGGATTCCCTTCAAAGGACTAAGTACGGGTGTCCTGGGTGGCTACACTAAACTGGTTCTTATCGTGAGGCCCTAATTATGAAACTCTGCCCTTACTTCCTGGTCTACTCTGTCTCGGGGTTAATAAATGTAACGTTATAATCTATAGGTCAATTAGAGCTGTTTTCAAACTATTTCTATTCAATGAAAATATTTAATATCATAAAACCATGTGTAAAAAACACCTCTTGAGAAACTATACCAAAAACATACATATAATATACATTGTACACAATGGCCTAACATCTAGATATATAGGCGTAAAAAAAAACAGGCAGGTTTCAGTGCTGTTAAAATCAATCAATCGATCAGCCAGGCCTATGCAGTGGTAGTATCTATTAGGATCCAGTCTATGGGACAATGGGGACCTTTAAAAAAGTATTTGCATTTGATAGGAATAATTGACACCATGTAAACTGAAATTATTTTTTATTAGGAATAAATAGTTAGTATTGTCTTGCAGGGATTATTATTAATTACTTGAAACGTTAATTTTAAAGAGCTTTATTTGAGGGAAAGATGGAATCTAACAGGATACTGATCAATGTGCTAGAATATACTGACTTCATTTCTGCTGAGGATTAAGACCCCTGCAATAAGTGTTCTTAGTGATGAATACTATATTACGCGTCGTGTCGATACTGCTGTATGGATGCACCACTTGGACGCTAACAAAACGGCTGGAGAAGAAGCTAGACAGCAATTACACAAGAATGTTGCGAGCAATATTGAATAAGCCCGGGCGGCAACACCCCACAAGCCACCAACTATACGGCCACCTACCTCCCATCACGAAAACTATCCAAGTTAGACGAACCAGACACGCAGAACACTGCTGGAGAAGCAGAGTCGAGCTCATAAGTGATTTACTCCAATGGACCCTCGCATATAACCAAGCAAAAGCAGCACGACCAGCTCGAACATACATACAGAAGCTATGAAGACCTGCCAGAGGCGATGAATGATAGGGAAAAGTGGCGAGAGAGGGTCAGGGATATCCATGCAAGCAGCACGACATGATGATGATAACAATATACGCGGGGTATTATCAAACATAATGACGAATTCAATGAACGAACGAAGACACTTCTTTATAAAATATATCTCTCAAACTTTATTCTCGAAAGGGTTGATGTTGGTTGTATGTCAGAGCTGAGTTGGAGATGGGGACAGACTGCTACATATTGTCCCCAAGTTCTTCTGACCATAGCAACACTTCTTTTCCATTCTGGCTGGGCTGCTCAGCCGTGGATCACTGAGGGCCCAAAGTCCTCTGTGTGCCACTGGCTCTCAATTCGGCAACTTGTCCCCAATTGACTCCAACTCTAACTAGAACTGCCTCGAACCGGAACTCCCCCAAGCCGTCTGTGGCACCTAGTTATATAAATGTCTCACAAACACCTGCTCCCGCTGTTCCTCCGCTTATTTACACGGATGCTTCTCTTGATTGACGGCTGGGTCAAGGGTCAATATATTACATTAGTATTACACTAACCCATCTAATGATAAGGTTCCACATCCGGAGCTTTTTGGAATGGGGATTTTCCATTTATTACCATTACTACCAAGTTCTGCAAAATAATTTGGGACGCCCGTGCTAAAAAAAAGAGAAATGTATCGGCAGTAAATCGGCAACGAGTTCTGATTGGCTGAAGGAGACTCAAGAAGGAACGCTGTTAAGTGTGGACGAGGTATAGAAAACAGAAACAGAGTTAACAAGCAGCCGGATCCTATGAGGTAAAGACAGTCAGTTTGACACCAGACACGACGATATGAAGACAGTGGAAATTTGTGGTCTCCATTTTGGATTAACCCTAGAAAATGTGTGTCACACCAGATGCAAAGCTGTGGAGGCGAAACCAGCGAACTAGCACAGTTAAAACTACAATGGTGAAAGATAATGTGGCTACCTTCTCTCTCCTCGTGACATTTTGTTTCTCTTTGTCTAGCTGACAGGGGTGTCCTCGTGGTGTAATGGTTAAAGCGATGGACTGCGGAATTGTATTAAGCGAGTTCGTACTCAAGGCGTGCTATTATGTTCACTTTCAAGCAAATACCATTGGGAAAGGTATGAACCCCCTTATCCTCCCAGCTATGGGTTAACTAGTACCACTACAGTTCTTCAGGGAGAATGGCTTTGGCATTAAATAACATAAAAAGGTTGATATGCTATAAAACAAAGAAAACAACCTTTTTCTAGCTGACGCAGTCGACTCAGTTTTATACTTTGTTTCTTTCTCTTCGTCGACTCCGAAAAACTGTAGTAATGTATAAAATTTGGTATTAACGAACCAAAACGGGGGTTCTGTGTGTTTGTCACTTGTTCGCCCTCCCCTACACCTTGGTGTTGTAGCTATTGAAAGGAGCCTTCTGGTCACCCTCGATAACAGTCGGCAACAACTATACAATTTATCATCAAAATCATCATCATCATCATGTCGTAACGCTAGCACGGATATCCCTGACCCTCTCTCACCACTTCTCCCTATCATTCATCGCCTCTGGCGGGTCTTCAGGGCTACATCCTGTATGCTCACATAGTTTTTGTATGTATGTTCGAGCTGGTCGTCCTGCTTTTGTTTGGCTATATGTGAGGGTCCTTTGGAGTACGTCACTTATGAGCTCGTCCTTGCTTCTCCAGCAGTGTCCTGCGTGTCTGGTTCGTCTAGCTTGGATAGTTTTCGTGATGAGAGGTAGGTGGCCGTATAGTTGGTACCTTGTGGGGTGTTGCCGCCAGGACTTATCCAATATTGCTCTCAACATTCTTGTGTAATTGCTGTCTAGCTTCTTCTTCAGCCGATTAGTTAGCGTCCAAGTACTGCATCCATATAGCAGTATCGATACGACCGCTGCCTGGAAGAAACTGCGTTTCATTTTATCGGTCAGAACGCTTAAGAAAAAAAAAATCGCAAATACGAATATAAATGGACGTGGTTTCCTAAATTCAACTCATAAGATTGTTATAGTCGTGTCATTAAACGTAATTAAGTACATGTTGATTGTGCGTTTGATTTCTCACAGTTCTTTTGATTTAAAGGGTAAACTAGTAATGCGTGATGAAGTTATCAAGTTTTTGTATACAAGCCAAAATGTAAGATATGGGATAGAAAGAACACTAAAATACAGGGTGTTTCAATATACATGGGACCCCTGTGACTGCTACTCACTCTACTGATAATAATGTTGCATTTTTTTTAAATTTCAGGATTGAAAATATTATACTATAAAAACTATTAATCCTCGGTTACAATGCCCTGGACAAGAGAGGAAAAATATTTTGCGTCACTACTAATTCAGAGACAAAATAATTCAAAACTGTGCAAGCAAAATTTCGTAAAGAGTTTAACTAAACAAGAAAGAGTTGGAGAGACAATCAATTGTTAAACTGCTCGTCTAATCATAAAGAATAATTTTGTGTTAGATTCAAAGCCTCATCGGAGTGAGCGGAAACGAAAGAGCTGACTCGGCAGCCAAATCAGCCTTAGATCTAAGCCCTAAAGTTCTCTCTATTCCATTTACCGATTTGAAACCGACAATCAGTAAATTCCTTCACACAAAATGGCAACAAACGTTGGACAATAACATCCATAATAAACTCTTCCAAATTCCGCCCACCTTGGGAGAATAGAGACCAGCTTTTAGTAAATCAAGAAGAGAACAAGTCGTTATATCCTGATGGCGCATTGGTCATACAAGGCTTACGCACACTTTCATTCTGAAACAGGAACAACGACCACAGTGTTTGACCTGTCAGATAACATGTACGGTTGAACACATTCTTATAGAATGCAGAGCTTTCGCTGTCATCAGAAATCGATCTTTCAAAGGTATTAGTTTAACCGATCTGTTCGAAAACGTCAAAATAGATGACGTTCTGTCCGTCTTTCGAGAGACATGGTTGTACGAAAAAATATGATGAATTAAAACTGGTTAACCATGTGCAAACAAATGAAACCCTACCCATAGAAATGTTCACCTACTAAGTATTCGTTCAGAAATCCTTGGTTGAATATATATATATACATGTGGGCAGAATTTGGCGTCAGATAGCCTACAAAGGTTGATGCGCCATAAAACCCAAACAACCAAACAACCAACATTAACAATAATCCATGAAAAGTCAAATTTATCGTTGGGTGCACAAATTTCAAGCTACAGGGCTAGCGAACAACTTCAAAAAGAAGGCAGAAAATCCCAGATCCGACAGAACGTTGACTGCAAGATGACTTGGCAATGTGGATGCAGTGAGAGATTCTATCGGAAGGAGTCCGAGAGGGTCCTTCCGAAGTCGTTCCGAAATACTTGGTCTTTCACGTGCTCTGTAGGATAAAGTCAATCAATTTCTATTCTTGGTTTGACCTTTCTGAAGTGACATGATCGCTTTTTTAAACTCAGATGAAAGATTACTTGATGCAATATGAATTATTGGGTTACATCTATTTTGAGACACCCTGTACTTCTCCAATAGCAAATCACGATTTGCTTAGTGTTTTATACAGAAAAATTAAAGCCTTTAAGTTGTACTTGTAATCGTTGTTCATAAAGGGTCCGGCGACCCAAATGAAAATGTGGAACACATCCTGCTCATGGTAGAGAAGGGTTGGGAAAATATATACATCCAAAGAGGCGAAAAGAACTTACTTCTTTTGAAGTACCCCTGTAAATGCCACCACAATAAATGATGGGATATCGTATAATGCTTCAACATTTCTTTTAAAACAGCTGGTTCACAAACACGAGAAATGTTCTTCTAACAGTAATCAAACACCTCAATAGCAATAATAGATATTTTAAAACAAATTTTCGGTAAAAGAGTGATATCCAGGCATGCTGAATTTTATAAACCAACATAATTGACAGATTTAACGGCTTCAAGCTTTTTTCCTAGTAGTTAGTTAAAAGATAAGTTCAATGTTAACGATGCAAGGATTATTGGCGAAATTCAGTTTTGTGTCTGACATGCTGGCCTGCAATATCGTTTTAAGTGGATACATATTCTGGTCTTTGGCATTAAATAAAGATTCAAACCTTCTAAACTTATATACTTTTCAAAATATTAAATGCAGTCTAAGCCTACTAATTTTTTTTTTCAAGATTCGATAACTTAGATAGAGACAGGATTTTCATTTCTAAAGCGCGTAATTATTTTTGTAACGTTCTGCAAGAGTGTTGCCTTTTTCTCATTTATTCCAATTCCCAACATGCTTAATTTTTAATTCAAATATTTAACAGTTCATGCCGATTAAGAACGAAGGAGTGTCAGAAATGTACGAACACATTTTCCTATGTATTGTTCTCCTCGACATCAACTGGCTTACAATTTGAAATATATATTTTTGTCGAAATATAAAAAATAATATTTTGGTCAAATCTTTTTCTCTTCCAACTGGGCTTATTACTTTTTATTCACACACACACACACACACACACACACACACACACACACACACACACAAACGTGCATGCGCATATGCCAATCCTTCTGCACAAGCAGGATGTGACACACAGCAAGTTTTAAGTGGAGTTCAACAAACTCGAATTCAGAGTTTTCCTTTTTCTAGAACTGTCGTCAGAGCAATCTGCCCAAGTATTTACTCATGGCTAAAGGCAGAATATTCAGGGTTATACCTATTCGAAGAGTATTAATTCAATGCAAAATCCAAACAGCCGTTTTCCAGATTTTAACTAGTTTCGCTGTGTCATTTTTAAAAGATGATGACACTTACAAAACATTTCACTATACAAAACACTTAGCAGTAACCATCACACCGCGAACCATTCTGTCTGTCTCTGTCTGTCTTTCTGCCTGTTTCTCTCCCTCTCTCTCTCTCCCTCCCTCTCTCCCTCCATATATATATATATATATATATATATATATATATATATATATATATCTTTGATTTTATAAGAAGACACATGTCGTCTACATAATTTTTTAGGAGCCTTTCTAGTTTTTCCTAACACGAGTTTTGGTTTTAAGTTGGAGTTGGTAGGTCAATCTATCGAAAATGATCCGAGTGCTTTCAGACTTTTCGTAGACCCTCATCAGAAGTTTTTTGCGAGTGTAAAGATTGTTTTCTTTAAATATTTTTAAAGTCATTTATATCATAGCACCAATTACGTAAACGTATTAATAGATTAAAATGAGATGTTGATGACATTGAACGAATTTAAAACAAAAATCTATCACGGAAATATAATTCTATCAAGAAAAATATTTAAAAATTCGCAAGGAGTATAATAATAATAATAATAATAATAATAATAATAATAATAATAATAATAATAATAATAATAATAATAATAATAATAATTTGAATATTTAAAATTGGCAATGTTATGAAAAACTTGAGAAAACATTAAAAATTGTTTTACTCTTTCAAATAACCCCTGATGATGACCTATAAAAGGTTCGAAAGCGATCGGGACAATTTCGGTAAATTCATGAAACCTAACTCCAACCTAAAACCAAAACATTTGTCCGGAAACTTGAAAGGATCCTAATAAGAATATAGAGACTAAATGCGTCTTTATTATTTAATCAAAAATGCTTAAATGTCGGGCTAACCACACACACACATACACACACACACACACACACACACATATATATATATATATATTACTGTGTTGGAGTTAAGAATTATTATTATTCACCAGCAAAAGGATCAATGTTAATACTTGTATGTTTTTTCGTATAATCAGAGAGATTACTGTGTTAAATTGTGTTATTCTTATTTCCCGTTTAATTGCAATATACCGTATTTAAATATGTATCATTCGGCCATATACTTACAGATGTATCTACCCAATTTATATCACGTTTTTATTTACTAAACTTTCCTTAGATATGGCACAAAAGCCTCAGTTTGCTTATAGAACTAGCAGTTAGCTTAAGTGGTCACCCATCTAAGTATTGAAAAAGGTCATTATTGCTTAACTTTGATGATCGGTGCTTTCAACATGACTTGATCGATTGTCTAGTTTGTGCTATACTTTAGTTTAAGAATATTCTTTAGAAAATAAATTATCCCGATTTTTACAACCGTATCATAAAGTCTTTTTTGAAGAATTGTCAAAAATCCTTCTATCTTCTTAACATATAACATCATCTGCATAAATTCACTCAAATCAGTCTTTTCTTTGATAATGAAGTTTGAATGAGTGTTTCTTCATCATTCGAAATTATCAATATTTTCAACAATTCATCATGAATTAAAGACGACTTACCTCCCTTTAGCGCTCTTCCCTCGTCATTTGCTTACGACTGACTAAAATCAAAAGTAGAAAATTAATTGTAAAATTTACAATCAAATTTAATGATTATTATCGATAGTAGAAATCGTCTTTCGTCGCTTTCTACGTTTCTATCGACAACCTCTTCAGTTTAGATTTGATTTTTATTTATTTTCGACATCTTGCTATTTATTTATCGTTATGCCCTCCTCATTCTTTTCTCCCTTCAAAAAATCTACTTTGGAGCCTCAAATCTCTTCTTCTGGGTGCGCCTACTTCGTCTTCTTGGTGTCTTATACCTTCTTCTTTAATGGCGCATTTCTTCTTCTTCTTCTTCTTCTTCTTCTTCTTCTTCTTCTTCTTCTTCTTCTTCTCTCACACATTCTTCTTCTTCTTCTTCTTCTTCTTCTTCTTCTTCTTCTTCTTCTTCTTTGGAGGCTCAAATCTCTTCATTTGGTACACTTACTTCGTCTTCTTTGGTGTTTCATACCTTCATCTTTAATGGCACACTTCTTCTTCTTCTTCTTCTTCTTCTTCTTCTTCTTCTTCTTCTTCTTCTTCTTCTTCTTCTTCTTCTTCTTCTCTCTCACACGTTCTTCTTCTTCTTCTTCTTCTTCTTCTTCTTCTTCTTACACACTCTCCTTTTTCTTCTTCTTCTTCTTTGGAGACTCAAATCTCTCCTTTTGGTGCTTCTATTGAGTCTTGGTGTCTCATAGCTTCTTCTTTAGTAGCACATTTCTTCTTAGGTTGGTGTCCTCGTGGCGTAATGGTTAAGGCGATTGACTGCGGAATCGTAATAAGTGAGTTCGAACTCCAGTCGTGCTATTATGTTCACTTTTGGGCAAATACCCTTACGAAAGGTAAGAACCCCCTTATCCTCCCAGTTATGGGTTAAATAATACCACTACTTTTCTACAAGGAGAATGGCTTTGGCATTAAATAACCTACAAAGGTTGATATGCCATTAAACAAAGAAACCAAACAATTCTTCTTTGGAGGCTCAAATCTACTTCGTCTTCTTTGGTGTTTCATACCCTCTTCTATAATAACGCATTTCTTCTTCTTCTTTTCTCACACATTCTTCTTCTTCTTCTTCTTCTTCTTCTTCTTCTTCTTCTTTTCTCACACATTCTTCTTCTTCTTCTTCTTCTTCTTCTTCTTCTCACACATTCTTCTTCTTCTTCTTCTTCTTCTTCTTCTCACACATTCTTCTTCTTCTTCTTTTCTCACACATTCTTCTTCTTCTTCTTCTTCTTCTTCTTTTCTCACACATTCTTCTTCTTCTTCTTCTTCTTCTTTTCTCACACATTCTTCTTCTTCTTCTTCTTCTTCTTCTTTTCTCACACATTCTTCTTCTTCTTCTTCTTCTTCTTCTTCTTCTTCTTCTCTCACACATTCTTCTTCTTCTTCTTCTTCTTCTTCTTCTTCTTCTTCTTCCTTTTTTCACTTTTTTTTCTCTTTTCATATCATCGTAAATGATTTATAGATAAAATTGGAACTAAACATTTTTTTCACATAACGATAACATATCCTTTTTTGCACATTATCAAGTAGAAATACGATAAAATATCAAAAAGAAATTATAGTGATCATTAAAATAGTTTGCTTCGTTTAAAAAACAACATTTAAGATCTAAACATTTCACACAGCTTCGTCATTGATCTTTACCACCGGGATAGTTAAAATAAGACGTTCAGTGCGTATGCAGACACCATCATTTTATCAATCACTGGTTAATCTGACAGATAATTACTACACCATTTACGTTAAAATATTTTATGCGTCCGTGTAAGAATCTCACTATGATGCACAGTTTCTGCTGGGATGTTTTCTGCATGTACCAAGTGTTACTATGGTACTATTTCAATTTTACGCTTAATTCCCAGTGGATCCCTTTCCCAAACAAATCGTGGCTGTTCTTGTATTTCTTTAGTGCTAGTTATTATTCTTTGGTGACTGTTCCAAAAGCATAAATCATGATAAGTATAATGGTCACCTTCATGTTCCATAGTTTTTTCAATTACCCTTGCAAGGTCGATGTACTTATTCTTCTTTTCACTTTCTTTCAGTTTTATTTAGTGGTCAGTCGGAACAGCAAAGTCCACAAATTTGCAAGTTCTCTTCTTCTTCTTCTTCTTCTTCTTCTTCTTCTTCTTCTTCTTCTTCTTCTTCTTATTATTATTATTATTATTATTATTATTATTATTGTTGTTGTTGTTGTTGTTATCCGCAATTCGACAATTTCTAATTTTTGTTGACTATAATTAGGCCTGGTTATTATAATTATAGTGAGTTTTTCACAGCAGCATTAGATGGTTATCTTTCACCCGAGTCTGAGGGAGAGAAACTCTTCTCCGCTCAGCTGGACTTTTCTCAGTATTCTGGCCAATTTCAACCATAATGGAGTTTGGATGGTCTAAATTATTATTATTATTATTATTATTATTATTATTATACTCCTTGCGAATTTGTAACACCAGATTAGCTTGTGGACTATCACTGGATTCTGAGTGACAGCAAACTCTCGTCAAGTCTCCAGAACTTTTCTCAGTATTCTGGCAGATCTTATTAAAGCTGTAGTCTGGATAGTCTCGATTCTCCTTATGATTTCCATTTCCTCTAATCCCATCTCCAGGTCTTTGTTGGTCACTCCAGATGCACTGATTTCACTTGGTATTACGTTAACCTTCATGTTCCTCAGGTTTTTCAGTTCTCTGCTTCACTAGCAAGGTCAAAGTGTTTGCCTATCTGTTCGTTTTTATTTGTTTCAATTTTGTAATCCGTCGGAACGTCACAATTATTATTGTTGTTTTTATTGCTGTTGTAATTAATATAATTATTCTTTATCTCTTTTCAGAGATTTTCCCACGAGCGATAGCTGATGTTCTTTTTTTATTTTTTTTACTGGAGTCTAACTGACAGCAAGACTACTCAAATCTCCACGACTCTTCTTAGTA
This sequence comes from Sepioteuthis lessoniana, assembly GCA_963585895.1. Taxonomy (NCBI): domain Eukaryota; kingdom Metazoa; phylum Mollusca; class Cephalopoda; order Myopsida; family Loliginidae; genus Sepioteuthis; species Sepioteuthis lessoniana. The sequence goes on along the minus strand of OY757912.1, from coordinate 15,723,420 downwards.
TTCTGGCCGATTTCAATTACGCTGTAGTTTAGATGGTCTCCATTCGTCATATTATTTCCAAGTTCTCCTGATTCTGATAGCAATTCTTTGGTGACTGTACCGAGCACACCAATTACAACTGGTATCACTGTCACTTTCATGTTCCATGGTTATTTCGGTTCTCTTGCAAGGTCTAGGTTCTTATCACTCTTTTCGCTTTTTTTTGTTTTACTCTATGGTCAGCTGGAACGTCAAAGTCGACTCTTCGGAAGGCTCTCTTGTTTTTATTTTTTTGGTAGGGGTAAATTTTTACGATTACTAGTTCAGGTCGTCTGGCCGAGATTAGATGATCAGTTTGTATCTCAAGATCCCAGAGATCTTTGTGCGTCTCATTTTATTGGACGGATTCTGATTCTGATTCTGGTTATTATTATTATTATTATTATTATTATTATTATTATTATTATTATCGATTGTTTTAACTATTGGTTTTCATTATTACAAGAATTATCATTTAAAGTTCCTCAGTTTTATTAATTTTTCATGATTATTTTGTTTTGAGCTGATAGCGATAATCACCATCATTAAAATCATCTCGATTCAATCCCCTATAATATTTATTGTTATAACTGTCTTTTTTTTCCCTCAGTCATCATCATTATTATCATCAGCTTATCTCCTTTACCGCAATCATCATCATCATCATCATCTAAGTCTTGTCCCTGTTCTTGTCGTTCTTGTTCTTCTGCTTCGTTTCTTTGCCTTCACTTCCCCCACCCATCCGCAATCTCGTCCTCTGTCTCCTCCCCTTTCTCCACTCTTCCTATCTCTCCCTCAGAATATTTCCATTTTCCGAAGATATTTCCGGCACGATGGACGGGAAGAGAGAGAGAGAGGTCTGTTTTTGTGTTTGTGTCCTCTTCCGCAACAGCGATTCTCGCTGTAATTAATTCCCTGATTGTGTTTGGTGCTTGTTGTTGCTGCTAGTTCGCCACCGATTTTAACGTCATCATCGTCATCTTCTTCTTCGTCATCATCAGCATTAACATTATCATAATAATCTTTGTTGTTGTTGTTGTTGTTGTGGTTCTTCTTCTTCTTCTTCTTCTTCTTCTTCTTCTTCTTTGCTTGGCTTTGCATTGTTTGTTGGATTTTTTGGAAGTCCAATCAAGAGCCTCTGTGTTCTAAGCCCAGCTCCTTGCGGCTTTCACGTATAGCTGGAACAGAACTGTCCTTTCTTCTCATTTTTTTTCTCTTTAATTTATTTATTTATTCATGTTTTTTTTTTTTTTGTTGTTTTAACTTTCCTGATCTTCTTTAGTTGGCGCTATTTATTCTTTTTTTATTTACTTTTCTTACCAGCATGCCTCTTCTTTTTCTTTCTCTTTCACGATTTAAAAAACAACACTTTTTCCTTTTACTTTATTCGTATATAATACTCTCATTTTTTTAATATATATTTATAACTCCATCTTCTCATTTTTTCAATTGTCCTGGCATTAATTTTCTTCACTTCGTTATGCATTATTTGATCATTAATTTTTTTTCTTTTCTAACAAACTTTCTTGAAAGTCAATAAAGTCTTTCTTTCTTTCTTTCTTTCTTTCTTTCTTTCTTTCCGTTTGAATCATTTTTTTTTCTCTTTTTATCTTTTCTAACACACTATAATATCAATACATTTTTTTCCCTTTTTTAATACGTATTTTCGTTCTAATTCGTAAGTTAACATTTTCTATTCAAGTTCCTGGGCAGTCTTTCTTTCTTTCTTTCTTTCTTTCCTAAATATTTTCTTCCTTCATTATCATCATCATCAAGCCGTGCTGATTGCAGTGGGTTCCTTGGATTTTTCTCTTCTTTCCTCTTTTCCGTTTATTTTTCCTGCATCTAGACTGCATCCGGTGTCCCCTCCAAGCTGATAGAAGTAAGTTTTTGGCTGGTCTATCAAATGAAAAACATTCTCGTTAAGCTGATTAATATTTTGCCCATTTTCATGCATTTTCTTCCTTATCACCTCATTCTACTATATTTTCCTCTGTCTTTCTCTTTTCCAAGGTCTCTCTCTGTATCTCTCTCTCTTTCTCTCAGCTCTGTCTATATATATATATATATATATATAGATATATGCACACACACACACACACACACACACACACACACACACACACACACACACACACACACACACTCACATATATATATATATATATATATATATATATATATTGTTCTTCAATATAATAAGAGAATGGCGTGAGTGTGCGCAGCAGTTTTAAACGAAAAAGTCACCAGATTATTTAATTGATATTTCTTCTGTTTAAATCGTGAAATTTTCTTTCAGATATTTATTTCTTGGCATTTTGTCACTGACTGATTGATAGGAAGAGTTTTTATGATGGAAACCCAATCTTATTATATAACATAATTATGAGAAAATACTTATCCCACATTTGATCGATATCAACTAAAATCATCCATGAATTAAAGCAAGATATAAATAACCGCTATAAGGAATTGTGACTTTTCTCACACTTGAATCCATTGCTGTTTGAACAAAAAGATTTAAGAGAAAAATGTTTGCAACGACAATAATGTAACAAGATTGATCTAAGAAATTATGGATTGATTGATTTTACTGATGTGCCAACTTGTCTAGGGTTATTTTATGCCTTGAGAAAAGGTAAATGGGTCCATTGAGCATTTATATTAACATCGTTGTTTGGTTTTGTTTGGTTTGGTTTTATGGCACATCAACCATTCTTGGTTATTTAATGCTTAATCCATTTTTGTACATATAAATAATTCGATTTCAAATAATTCACTTGACTATAAGCATAGATTTTTTGTTTACACACAGTTTCAATGTCAAAATAGGTCAATTTCAAACAATTCAGTTAAGCATAATTACACAGTTTAGATCTATTTATAGAGGTCTCTATCGGGTTGCTACTATTCCAAACCAGAGTGGACCTAAGAGCGATGGCAATAAAAGGTTTCTCCGCTTTTCATAAAGCTCCAGCATTATTGGAGCCTCCTCATTAGATTGTTTAGTGTCATATCTTGGACATTCATTGGAAAGGTCTTACTCCTTTGCAGAGAAGCAGTCAGTGTATTTTATTGCCCCACTACATTTACATTATTGTGCAGTTATATCTTAAAAGGTTTTTTTTCTTAGTTATATCGAATAGAAATATTTTTAACACATATCTATTTGATTCCTAGATTAGAACCCGATAAGTAATACCAATTGGGTTAAAGTGAATCTGCAATAAAGTGGTCCTCTATATCTGAGAATTATTTTTTTTTATTTATTACGGACTTTTTGTCCTCATCTTTAAGTTTTTGTGCAGTTTCTTCTTCACTACGTTTCGACCAAAGAAACTGCACAAAAACTACCAAGATGTGGACAAAAAGTCCGTTATAAATAAAAAATTAATTCTCAGATTAAGAAGCCTCATCTCAAAATGATTCCAATTAAAGACAGTGTCCTTTATACTTAGCAGATCTCCACACTTAAAACCATAGATGCAGTTTAGAATCTTCTCGAGGATTATCATTTTCCGTTTTTGTGGAGAGTGTCTAATTCCTCAGCAGAAAATACAGACTGCGTGTTTTCAGCTTTGCATACGGTGGTAAGTTAAAACAAGTGAAGAATGATAAAAATGATCAAATGGTAAGTTTTTTTTTTAATCATTTTCCAATTCTTTTTTGTTTTCTTTTCTAAACGTATGTGACTATTTTTCCTTTTACCCTTTTCTTTTTAGAGTTTATTCAGATTTTTCTGCTGTCTCTTTGTTTTTATTTCTTTAAAAAAGATAACAAAAACTGTTTGCAAGCTGAATAAATCACCTTTCAACATCAGAATCTCTTCCGTTAAAAGAAAATGTTTTAAGTTCACCACCGTCCTTTTTGGTTTTAAGATATACAAAAAAAAAAAAAAAAAGAAACAACTACAAATTAATAAGAAGAAATTTCAAATTTGAGTGCTTCAGGTCACGTGACGATTTCGCCAGCTGGGTCATGAACTATTCAGCCACCAGAGATCCATTCTGAAACATTACAATCGCCATCCACGGCGAACAGGTGGTCTCTTTCGGGATTGGGTTGTTATTGAACGCCTCTGCTCCGATGCAGTCGGCTTATTCTATAACTTGATCTGACATGGAGGTGAGGTTGTTTAACTGTCTGCTCTTGTTTAGTGCTCTTTGTGTCCCGGAGCGTGGCCCTGGAAAAGGAACAATGGCGGACTTGGGGCCTTTAATTAGGCACCTAGTTTCGACTAGGCTACCTTCGGGTGGGCGAGCTGCATTTTTGTCTCCTTTGTCCCCCTTGGACGGCACTAGACCATGCGTCTAGTTTAAGCCGCAAACTGGCATACGTGCCCGGACCCACATTTGGGTTCGTGAAACTGCTTGCCTCATCAGGCTCACATTGCACTGTGAGCCGATGAGCAGCACAGACAAGTAGGGTTCGAGTCTCGGCTCGTTCCCGACCTTCCCCTCCCCTTTATCCCCACTTTAATTGGCCTTCGGGCTTTTGACCTTGTGTCAAGTCGTGTCTGGTGGGAGGCAGCGACAAATACTTAGTGCTCTTTGTATCTTAGGATCACAGTGAAGAAGAGAATAATATCATCATCATCTCTTTATGCCATCAGCACGGATACCCCTGACCCTCACTCGCCACCCCTCCCAATCGTTCATCGCTTCCGGTAGGTCCCCAGGGCTTCACCCTGTATCCTCACAGAGATGCTGTTTGTAGGTTCGAGCTGGCCGCCTTAATTTTGCAAGGCCATGTGAAGGGGTCCATAGGAGTACATCACTTATGAGCTAGTCCCTGCTTCTCTAGCAATGTCCTGCATGTCTGGTTCGTCTAACTTGGATAGTTTTCGTGATGGGTGATAGGTGGGCGTACCGCTGCTTCTTTGTGGGGTATTGCCTCCAGGACATTTTCAATATTGCCTGCAGCATTCCTGTGTAGTTGCCGTCAAGCTTTTTTTTCCATCCGTTTAGTTAGTGTCCATGTAGTTCATCCATATAACAGTATCGACACGATCGCTACTGGAATGAAACTGCGTTTCATTTTATCTATCAGGTCTGACTTATTAACAATCATCTAATATTGCTAGAGCATTATTAACTTGGAAATATTATACACGTTTTCATGTGTTGTGTTTCTTGGTTTTATCAGATTTGTTTGGAGTTATAGATTTTTCTATCTATTAATTGCTATTCTGCTTATCGTTGTTTAAATCGTATTTTTTTTTTATGTTGGTATTTATGCTTATGTGTTTTTTTGCGATTTTAAATCACCAGTCTGATTGAGATATTGTTCTTATGGACGATACAAAACTGTATTCGACTACATGGTTTGGTTTGGTTTCTTTGTTTAAATGCACATCAACATTTGAGGAGTATTTAATACTTAAGACATCCTCATAGAAGAACAGCAGAGGTATAATTTAACCCATAGCTTGGTGTATAAGACGGTTCACATCTTTCTGAAAGGTATTTATCATAAAGGGAACAAAATAGCGTGAGTGGAGTTAGAACTCGCTTTCTACGAGGATTCCCTACTTGTCTACGTGCAGATGTAAATCTCATGTGATAACCAAAAATTTATTTCTATTTTCATTAAAAAAAAAAAAGAAAAAGAAAAAGAAGAGAAAACTAAAAATATGATGATAAAATAGTTAGAGAATGAATATCTGCAAAGTGAGGTCTGTGTTCGAACCCAGGTAATGTGGAATACCAATTTTCAAGTCAGATTGTTATACTTACATGTTTATATGTTTACTATTTGTGATTCCAAATCACTAGCCTTTCGAAATACTCTTCCTTATGTTCAATGCTTGCCTACATTTGCCGACTTGCAGAAGTAAACTGTTGTTATTAAGAAAGCAATATTCTAATCTTAATCTCCCTTAAAACAAAAATAAATATTCAAATCTTAATGATCCTAAAAAAATTAAATGTTATGGATGTGAAAAAAGTTTCATAGTTTTTTAAAAAATTTTCGTGGGAAATTCCCAATTTTTTTACTTGACTATAAAGGAATCAATACCTCACATCTTCATTCCTCTTAGAAAATAATGATTTTTTTATTTATTTATTTGCTGGTTTTTTTTTTTTTGCGTGAGTAGAAAAATAGAATTGTAGCAATTAAATAGTCAAAATAATATAAAATCGTACATTTATTTCTGCTATCTTGAAAACGGTTTCAGATCATTTAGTTCTTGGTGTGACTGAGAAATTTTCACTAACTCAGGCATAAAAAAATGTGTATGCTTATACACAAAGTCGATGAGCCAAATATATATTTTATTGTGATGCTTCTTTTGAAACCCGGTCAAGTCGAATACCGATTTTCAAGTAAGGTTGTCATTCTCGAACAGAAAGTACAACTAAACATAAACTTCTTTAATTACATAGTAAAGTACCTTACAAGGTGTAATGGTGAACCACCTAGACGAGCACACATTACTTAGTGAGTTTGATTATCCCATGCATATGGCCCGGTACTAAATTAAGCTACACACATCAGTCATGTGTTCTATTCTCACTAGATAACCACTAGTTCTGACTCTTTGCTAAAATAAAGTAAGTTGATGACCTTAGTCGAGGGTGGCCAGAAAGCTCCCTTTTCAATAGCTACAACACTGTGGTGTAGGGTAGGGCGCTACTCCATTCCTTGGACTGCTCCACTTTGCCCTTGATAATTACCTTATAATTCTGAGTGTTAAGCAAGTACCATTTTATAAGTCTGGTATGACTCGACCTGGGTTTGAACCTCGGTCACCCGGACCATTGGTGAACACACTACTCATTAGTCCAATCTGCTAAAATAAGTGAATCTTAATACACGAATTTACCTATGTTTTACTATAACGTCCAGGCGGTGTGTAAGAATGATCTAACTCTATCCCTAGCCGAAGGTTTAAGAAAGGAGGCTCGTGGTGTTATGGATATCGTCGGAGAAAATAGACACGGTGACCCTTGTTCAATTTCTGAACGAAGCAGATTGCATTTCACATGGCACTAGGGAAAGGTATTAATCCATCTATCTTCCCTCCAGCTATTGGTAAAATAGTACGGCAGAATGGGATCTTTAGTCTCGGTATGGCAAATGGTCTAGGCGAAGGAATAATCTGAATTCAAACCTGCAAAACACCGCATAAATTATGTTCGTTCGAAGGTGGTGTTAAATGCATATCCTATCCCCAGCTGAGGGTTTTCAAAAAAAGTCTTTAAAATGATACTAACAAAGAATTCAATGTAAGATACTATGAATAAATAGAATTTGGCATTAAAAAACTCAAACGGTTGATATGCCATAAAACAGTGTGTCACCAATAGAGTGCTCATCAATGGTCCGGGTGACCCAGGTTCAATTTGCAGAGATGCAGTCGATGTATTATGTAGCCGCAACTGACTGGTAAAAGATGGTTTAGTATCATATTCAGTACACTAAATTGCATTTGGTTGTTACGCTTAAATTCTGGAAGTCAACAGAGTTTGGAGTACCCATTCATTGGCATTACTTCCAGCTCCACTCGGCCCTGAAGTGGTAATGTATGTTAGAGTCCCATCTAATAGATCAGTTTTAAAATAATTTCGATAGGAATACTTCATGCCATATAACGATATTGTTTGCATTGAGAGTAGTTATTTGAAGCATTAATTGTTTTCTAAGGATTGTTAATAATTACTTGAAACCATATAATGTTTGGTTGGTTGGTTGGTTAGTTTTTGTTTTAGTATCATTTTTAAAAATGAGCCAGAACTCATTTGTTTACACAGAGTTAAATGGTTTCAAGTATTCTTATTTATTGTTTGCACACAGTTAAATCATTTCAAGTACAGTAAATGCTTAGACAGTTCTATATGTCGCAGAGATGTGATCCTAACAGGCACAACCACTTCAGATATTAGTGGACCTGGAAGTAATGTAAATGAGGGGGTAATTCCCAATACTCAAAGCTCCAGGACTAGAGCGTCACTATCATATCGTTTTGTTGGATGATTGTTTGAGTTTTATGGCATATCAACCTTTGTAGTATATTTAATGCCAAATTGTTTTGGGTTTTTTTTTACAAATAATTAATTCTATTTTAAACAATTCTGTTTAGCATGAATACATAGTTTAATTGTCAAAAACATTTCTTTTTCAAGCTGTTCAGTTTAGTCGAACAGTTTTAATTTAAACAATTTAGATTAGTATAAGTATAATTTTTGTTTACACATAGTTAAATGTCAAAACAGTTCTATATAAAACAATTCAGTTCAGCATAAGTACGCGGTTTACATGTCAAAACGGTTCTATTTCAAGCAAATCAATTTAGCATAAGTACGCAGTTCAATTCAATTCGACTCATAGATAAAGCCCTTTCTACCACTCCGGGCCAGAGTAGACGTAGAAGCGATGGCAATGAAAGGGTACTCCACGTTCCCCCAAACTCAAGCATCACTGCAACCTCACCATTAGATCGTTTAGTGTCATATCCAAGACGCTCGTAGAAGAAGTCCCAGCCCTCAGCAGAGATGCAGTCGGTGTATTATGTAGCCGCAACTGACTGGGCAAAGATGGTTTAGTATCATATCCAGGACACTTATTAGTGGGGTCTTACCCTCTGTAGTTGTACAGTCGATGAATTCTACAGTCCCAGCTGACTGAACTGAAAATAACAGCATACAAATGTAGATGGAGGTGCCCGTGGTGTAATGGTTATCGTCGTAGGAAATGAACACGGCGACACGAGTTCAAATACTGGACGAGACTGATTGCATTTCACATAGCACTAATACCCTTGGGAAAGGTATGAATCCAATTATTCTCCCTCCAGCTATGGGTAAATAGTAGGACAGACAGGATTCTTCAGCCTTGGTGAGACAACTAGTCTAGGAGAAGGAAAACTCTGAATTCAAACCTGTTAAACTCCGCTTAAAAACTGACCTTGTGTCATATCCTGCCCGAGCGGAGGGGTTGGGTAAATATGATATAACTGCATACAAATAAATGACTATCATTAAATAGAAATAAGCATTTAAGCAACATATTAATATCAAAGTGTTTGCCCATGATCAATTTCACTCATAGCCAAAGTATTTGTAAAGAAAGTAACTAACGAAGAAGACTAGAAACAGTCTCTCTTTGGTCAATTAATACTGACTACATATATAAAGGACGAAAAACGGAAGCCGTTTAAAACTAGTTGATAGCGACACCAATGAGTGCTGATAAACACCCAGTCTGAAGTAGGCTGAGACACGATCTATCTTGGCCAAGTCACTTTATCGAGCAAGTATGATTTTGAAAAGAAGCGAAATCACCAATAGACTAAAAACATCACTGATGATGCACCCAACTGTACACAAACGATGTATTTTACAAATTGAAACTACATGACCACGTACATATTATTTGTATCATATATAGGGTGTGTCAGTGTATATGGGACCCATGTGATTGCTAATATAGGGTGTCTCAGTATACATGGGACCAACGTGACTGTTAAAATAGGGTGTCTCAATATACATGGGGTCCATGTGACTGCTAACATAATGGGTGTCTCAATATACATGGGAACCACGACAATGTTAAAATAGGGTGTCTCAATATACATAGCGCCCATGTGACTGCTATTATAGGTTGTCTCAATATTCATGGGACCTATGTAACTGTGTCCATTTTTGATAATAGTATATTATAACAACTATTAAACATCAATCACAATGCGTCACTAGTTATTTTGTTTAGTTTGGTTTGGTTTTATGGCATATCAACCCTTTTAGATTATTTAATGCTAGATCCCTTTCTATACATGTAAACAGTTCTATTTCGATTAATTCAGTTTTTTACTTATTTGGAGACTAAATCATTCAAAACTCTCAAAATAGACGCAACCCATTAATGTGATTTATTACTAAGACAAGAAACACAAGAAAATATTACATGTCCTGGAAGCTGATCTGATATAATGAAACTTTTAAAAAATGGATTCAATGTCTCTAGCTCAAAGAATGCATTTTTTACAGTATGGGTTCTAAATGACCGCCATTACGCTTGTCACTGTAATAAATCATTATTATATAAATGGGTTGCATCTATTTTGAGACACTCTGTAGTAATTCTAGATATCACATAACTGAGGGCAAAAATCTTCTCAATTAACAAATTCATCCACAATGTAAAAATGCATGTAAAATGAACGCGATACATTAACATTCAGGTATAAAATAACTCTAGGGAGGTTGACATGTCATTAAAGATCAATCAATTAATCACTTATCTGAGTTTCAGCCAAGGTTTCTGGTCTCTATTTTGGAACTGAGGAATAGAAGAGAAGGCAGTGATTGTTTTCGACTTCACGCATAGATTACAATAATGAAAACAATATTTTTTATTCATGTTTACCCACAAAGGAACCATGGAAAAGGAGGTCAAGTTGACGTAAATCTAAAATGACCCCAGATGAGCTGAAATGACGTTAAATCAATCATGATTGCTAAATTTAACTTAGTTTTGTTAAAAAACAACCCAGAAATACGAGACAACCAGTTAGAATCAAATATCTTAGCTATTTCGCTAGAAGATGCACGGTAGTCCCTACGGGAACGGTATCTTAGTAAGCTAGTTTCAACTACAGACAAACTATTACATTTACTGTCGGAAAAATACCCTTAGGAAATGTATGAATTCCATTATCACCATTGTCAATGGGTTAAATAGCACTACTGCTGTTCTTCAACGGGGATGGTTTTGGCATCAAATAAACCACGAAATTTGATATCCCATTAAACAAAAAAAAGGTGCACTATAGGAGGTGCCCCCAAATTTGTTCTAATATCATATAAAGCTAAGCATTACAAATATCAAGACTAAGAAGTCTTCCCGCCCCAGTGTCTCGCGTTTGTGCTAACTGCAATATGTCACATGCTTTGACGCGCCAAAGTGTCTGACTGACCGCAGTTGTCAAGCTATAACCTCTCCTTAAGCTCCATGACTAAATTCCTCACCTCTATATCCCAATACCACAGAACTTGCCACAAAAAGAAAAAAAAAATAACAACAAACAAATCTTCCACATTAAATCCGACCGCGACATCAGTAATAAACAATGAAAGTTAATGAAATAAAACAATAAAAAGGTGGGGAAAGGCGATGTCTTAATCACACAGCCTTGTCACTGTCTCTCCCAATCGATCTCGCCCTCAGCTGAATTAAGGTAACTTGATCCATTTGGGTGGTGTTCTTAATATTAATGACATCATACAGACGGTAGGACGAGGTTAACCGTTGTGGCCTACAAACGAGTACGAACGTCGAGAGTTTAGATGAACATGACCTCCCCTTGATTTTCTATCTAATTTGTTATTTCCGTCTCTTTTAAGGGGAGCTGACTGCAAGGCAACTGATGCCTTATCTCATCAATCTTTAAACCAACAAGACATTCTGTTGCCATTTTTTGCAGCAGATGCTCGTTTTTGTATATTTTAGTTGCCTGTTATTTCAAGAGATGTATTGTGATGAATGTTTTATCTGGTACTTCGTTCATATTAATTCAAGTTACGAAAATATAAGTACATTACTCAAAGAAAATCTTATTTATGTATTTTTTTCTGGTATTCTTTGGTTTCTTTGTTTAATGGCATTTCATCTTTTGTAGGTTATTTAATGCTAAAAACATTGGAATATTAGCGTTACTATCTAACCCATAGCTGGGAGTAAAAATCTGTAAGTGACCGCAATAGCGTGACTGAAGCTTGAACTCTTTTACTCCAATATCACTGTCCAGCATGTTAGCCACAACCCCACGACGAATCCTCCCATTTGGTGCTGGGGTTCGTATAAATTCACACACACACACACACACACACACACACACACATATATATATATATATATATATATATATAGGGTGACCCAAAAATAACAGAACCCATATATTTTGGACTGAAATTCATGAATTTAATTCAAGCCTTTTCTTTTTTTTTTTAGAATATGAAGGAGATTTTGTGCTTGAAAAATTACGACCATCGTATTCAACAAAATGTCCTGAAGTTCGAGTGCACAAAATTAGAATTATTTTGCTTTATTTTTTTAAAAGTAATAAAAAAAGGTTCATATGTTCTGTCTTTTTGGGGGTCACCCTATATATATATATATATATATATATATATATATATATATATATATATATTTATATATATATATATATATATATATATTATCCAATGTCAAGTCAGGCAATGATGGAAACGATTCTATTTTCGGATTTTCTTTCAACAATATCTATGTAATCCAAAAGAGAAATCAATATAAAATAATTATAAATTAATTCAAAGAGCAAATAATTCCATATAAAAGAAAAACCTTTAGAAAATTACTCAAATTTTTTGTGATAAGATTTATTTCAGTTGACCCTAGATTTTTTAAAATGAAATTATTTTTTTAAATAAAATAAGTTTTAAAATGACACAAAGTTTATTACAATAAATGGAATAAGTTTTATTACAAAAATATATGAATAATTCTAAAGGTTTCTCTTTCGGGTTGTATATATGTATTTTTTCCCCGCTCATTTTAAACTTAATTGAGTTCAATGGTCTCAGCACTTGACGATAGGCCAGAACAGTCAAATGGACGAAGAATGAGAAAACTATTCTGATTGCGAAAACTCCCCAAAGGAACCCACTGCAGACCTATAATGTAGTTTACATATAAGAAATATTCTAACAGCACAAATTAGAGTAGAGATCAATAAAGTTGTAGGTTATTTCCTGGAGAATAGACTATATGTTACAAGAGAACAAGAGTAACAAATTATCTGTTACATGTAGACCAGTACATGTTAACAGTTGTAAAGACAATACCTTGACCTTACAAGAAAGTTGGAAAAAAAAGGGATCATGAAAGTGACCGTGATACCAATAATAGCTGCAGCCCTCAGAATCTTTTCCAAAACCTTGAAATGAGACAGGAGTAATAGGAGATTAGAGGAAGAATTGAGACCACAGCACTGTTGAAATTAGCCCAAATTTTATTCTCATAAACTTAATTTTTGTTTTTGTTTTGATACACAATGAAATAAAATGCAATATCAAAATAAAGTTAAGAATGAAAATATTTTCTATATCTTTCATCCTGCAATTGTGCGAGATGTTATTTGTATTTTCATTTCGACATAAAAAGAAAATTTCGATATCGGATTACGATTTTATTATGTGTCAAAAAAAAAAAAATGAAGAGTTAATTACATTTTTCGTAAATTTCATCTTCCTTTTACGTATATATGCTATGAGTGTCTGTTTGTATGCTTGTCACTCCAAACCCATTTTCTTCCTATATCGTGTTGCCAAAACAACTGCTTCTTCCCACCTCTGGGTTCACCTCACTTTTACAAGTTAGATATAGGGTAAAATAAGTCACAATATTTTTTCTCTTTAAACTTTTTTTTCTTTGTTGAAAGTTTCTTTCAAAGATAAAAGTGTTGTATACAGATAGATGTACGATGTTGAAAAAACCCTAAAATGCCTTTGCACGAACGCAGGAGTAATAGTCATTACTGACAAATATACTTTATCAACGAAAATGAAACAAAATGTGCTCTATAAGGTGGTATATTCAGCATATCATATAAAAAATTTACTTAATATTGTGTGGTAAATTCCAGGATTTATATCGGCAATAATATATATATATATATATATATATATATATGTATATATATATATATATATATATATATATATATAGTCATCTACATATAGAGCGTTTTGTTATATCATAACTCATCAGTGTGGGTGGATATGTGATATGCTTCAAGCTGAGTTCTAAACCTAACTGACACAACGTCAGCCAGATATCTTATCCTACACCCATCGTGATTCTTAGAGCTATTCATATTTACCCAACCCCTCCGTTCGGGAAGGATATGACACAAGGTCAATTTTTAAGCGGATTTTAACAGGTTTGAATTCAGAGTTTTCCTTCTCCTAGACTCGATGTCTCACCAAGGCTGAAGAATCCAGTCTGTCCTACTATTTACCCATAGCTGGAGGGAGAATAATTGGATTCATGCCTTTCCCAAGGGTATTAGTGCTATGTGAAATGCAATCAGTCTCGTCCAGTATTTGAACTCGTGTCGCCGTGTCCATTTACTACGAGGATAACCATTACACCACGGGCACGTCCATTCATTGTCAGAGCTATTGAAGAATTATTTTTACATAAACATTTTACTTATACGCTGTCAGCTTCGGGGATATATATATATATATATATATATATATATATATATATATATATATATATATATATATATATATCATAAGAATGAGCTCTGAAAGCATAATAACCTTATTAAGGCCATCTTTACGCAAAGCATGGAATACTTGCCGTAATTAATGGGGTTTCACAGTTTCAACATTTAGAAACTGGCATAGCTAATAGTCTCATCCAGTAAACTTTACAGTCTGATCAAATTAAGGGACCCACTAAATCATGCTTCCTATAAGGACAATTGATGGTATTGAAACTTTTCTTTCTTTCTTTCTTTCTTTGGATATGTCCTTTCTTTTTAAGAATAGTTGTTTTAATATTGTGAAAAAACACTTGTAAACATTTGCACAAACAAATTGAATTATAAGCCTATAATTAACACGATTCCCAAATATATGGGCGTAAAATGAACCCTGAAAGTATGACATGCCATTAAAATCAGTCAAATTTCACTGTTAGGAGGATTTTCTTGTATAGGAAACAGGGAAAAGTTCCATGTAACACAATCCCCTAAGAACGGGATGGACTGTACTTAAAAATTCTGTCTGTCAATAAAAACATTACGAATCAAAATATATTAAAACCTGTTACATTTTTTGGGTATGTTATTTTTTTCTAAACTGACTACACGTCAACTCTATTATATAATTTTCTCAGCAATGCTTAATATTTCATTTAATTTTTAATTACGAGGACTATTCAATTGATAAAGTTAATTTGTCCTAAAGAGCTGATACTGGGAAACAACCTTTACAGCTGTAGCTTTTGCAAGGAAATTAATTCTGGTCGATTATCTTATGTCCCAGAAACTTGTCAGCATTACCTTCTTTACTTACAGCTGCGCCTGAAACTTTTTCTTTTCGGGAGAGTCGGTGTGCTTTCACTTCATGGACAGTTTTTCGGCCCAGGATTATGGTATCTTACTCATGTTAACCTCATTTTTAAACATTTTTTTTTACTAAAATATGCTTCTTCCTTCCCATCACACGTCCTCCTGTATGTTTCACATGATTTACACTTCTCAGCCACCATAATTTTTGTGATAGATCTCTGTTCAAGCTTGAAAAAGCTCTGTGGGAGACAGTTTTGATTAGACATAAAACGACTGCTTTTTGATAAATTGAATAAATTTGCAAGAAAATCTAAAAAAAACATATTTTTTTAAAAAAAAGATTTCGCCAATTATCCAGGAGACCTGGGTTCAATCCCAGATCACGTCATACCAATGACTTTAGAAATGGTACTTGATACCTTCTTGCTTAACACTCAGCAACATAAGGTACGTATCGAGGGTAAAGTGGAGCAATCCAGGGAAAGGAGTAGCGCCCTCCCCAACACCTTTGTGTTGTAACTATTAAAAAAGTAGCCTTCTGGTTGCCCTCGACTACGGTCGCCAACTTTACTTTTTACTTAATGAATGACCCTCATATAGATTTAATTATTGTAATAACACCTCATGTCTGTGATGCAAAGTTGTCTATTCAGTTGTCTGAAATGGATAATCACCATACCTGAGATCTACAGAAAAATAATTGAGCAGACCGTCATACTTAGCCCTAGTTAAGTAAACAATATAGAAAAAGGAAAGAAGTATCACCTTTACATATTTAGCAAAATTGTATGGGACTTCCAAGCTGAATATGCGTAAAAACCAGGGAAAGTGTTTAATGTTCAAGGAGCCGCTTTTTTCTTTAATTTGAACTTCGATGTTTTGAAAAAAAAAAACTCTTTTTAAAGCATAAACATTTGTCTCAACCTATATCTGCGTCCAGACAGCTATATGGATGCACTTCATGGACTCTAACAAAACGGCTGGAGAAGAAGCTAGACGGCAATCTTGAACAAGTTCTGGCGGCACCACCCCACAAGACACCAACTGTACGGCCACCTGCCTCCTATCACGAAAACTATTCAAGGAACCAGACATGCAGGACACTGCTGGAGAAGCAGGGACGAGCTCATAGGCGATGTACTCTTATGGACCCCCACACATGGCCGTGCAAAAGGAGGACGACCAGCACGAGCATACATTCAGCAACTATGTGAGGATACAGGATGTTGTCCTGAGGCGATGAACGATAGGGAAAAGTGGCGAGAGAGGGTCAGGGATATCCGTGCTACCAGCACGACATGATGATGAGGATAATGATATCTGCATAGAGGATGGGTAAATGAGTATTTGAGATTATTTTTTCCTATAACAGTTGTTACTTATACGCATATTGTTCCATAGCCCCAATTAACGCCATGTGCCAAATAGACATATAATGTTCATAACGATAGAACATATAAAGAACATAGGAATCTCGAAATTCGAAAACACGTAACGACTTCTTGTTCAGGTACGAAACCTTTTTCATCAACTTTGAGTAAAAGGTTTCGACATAAGGAGGAGAGACACAATCTCGCTATGCCGTGTTATTCATTTGGCCCCTATCTCGTGCGGCACCCACGGCGCGCAAATTCGTCTCGCCTCAGCGAGCCCCAAAAGTCGAACCTCCTCGTTCGGTGTCTAGTTTTCAACTCTCTTAACTTTCTTCAAATTCCCAGAAACCTCCGCGCGCTTCCGATGCGTGACGTCACCCGCACTTTGTCACCCGTTTCATCATCTCAGGCTATTGTGACATCTCTGAGTGGCATGTCCGCTCTGTGCGCGCGCACGCGTTACCACCTGCATCAAGGTTGCACCTAACTAACCTATGTGCTGATCCGAAAGGTTCTCAGCCTAAATAAATCCAAAGGCATGAACCGAAATCCCTCGGTTATTATATTACAATATTTCTGTCGCCCAGTCGGCTGGGGCTGTAAAATACACCGACTATCTTTTCCGCAGAAGAGTAAGACCCCACCCTTTACGTGTGTCCTGGATATGAAGCTAAACAATCTGATGGTGAGTTTCCAGAAATCCCAGAGCTTTGGGGAATGCGAAGTACAACATCGTTGCCATCGCTCCCAGGTCCATTCTGGTCCGGAGTAGTAGCACCTGATCGGGTCCTATCTATAGGACAAATAGAACTAAAATATGTACTTATGCTAAACTGAATCACTCGTAATAGAATTGTTTTAACATTTAAAGTACATACTTATGTTAAATGGAATTGTCTGAAATAAAACTGGTTTTGTAAGCTAAACTAGATTGATTGAAGTAGAACTGTTTTTGACATTGAAGCTGAACTTACACTTTACTGAATTGTTTGAAATAGAACTGTTTTGATATTTAATTGTGTTTAAACAAAAACTATAGTAGTAGAGTGTTTGCAAATGTCCCGGGAAACCGGGGTTCAATCTCAGGTCGAGCCATACCAAAATCTCAAAAAATGGTACTTGATACCTCCGTGCTTAATACTCAGCATTATAAGGTACGCAACAAAGGTAAAGTGGAGCAATCCAGAGAATGGAGTAGCGCTCTTCCCAACACCTCAGTGTAGTAGCTATTGAAAAGGGAGCTTTTGGGTAGCCCTCGACTACAGTTGACAACTCTACTTACTTTACTTAGTTATACTCTTACTAAACTAAACTGTTTTAATTAAAACTGTTTGAATAAACTGAATAGCTTGAAATAGAAATATTTTTGACAATTTAACTGTGTACTTATGCTAAACTGAAATGGTTTAAAAAATGTTTATTTGTGTGGTCCTATGCTTGTCATGGAGCCCAATGTGGTGTGACTACTAGTCGCAGTACTTGTGGCTGTTGTGTTCGTGACTACCACATTTGCTTCCGACTGTTTGCTTTTGTCAAGTCCTTCCGTGCCCACGCAGTGTTTGAAAGATCCACGAAAGGGAGGTTGACGCAATTCAGCCGGATCTTCTTCTGATGGTTAGGTAATAGGAGTGGCTAGACTGTATAGCAGCTCAAATAATAAACAGAAAAAACCGTTGCTAAAAATTTAGCAAAAATGGTTTTATTGAAACACTTTTGTGAGACAATAAAGCAACAATGTTTGCTTTCCTGGCAAACAGAAGAAGAATATTGAGAGAGAAATGTGACAATTAGATGCAGTTCGTATGATTTTAACATCTCTAAAAGTCTGGGACTTTGAATTTTTATAGCCGGAAGGTTGTTCAGAGTGTCTCGGGTCTACAATTGAAAAATTTGGCAGTCTCGAGTTGTTTTTTGGTCCCTTTTCTTGTTCTCTCTGATGACCCATTTTAACATCCTGTTTTTATAGATCAATATCTGGATCAAAAAAGTTTCTGATTGGTTGTCCAATAAAAGACAAACAGGAGTCATATTCCCATTGGTCAGCCAATCCTAGTTCAGGACCATATCTCACAGGCACAGGGAAACCTCTTCTTAGACGCTTTGACCAATGGGAACAGTAATGGGGTTGAACCAAAAACTCCCAGCCTCTCCCGATTGGATGAGCCATGCCCAGTTCACCTTTATTTATAATTAAATCTCCTTTTTGACATTGATCTTCAAAACAAGGACCAGAAAAATACGCTGCACGAAATGACCCTTCCTATCATTATGATCGACGGATGTAGTTGTCAAAATGAAAATTAAACAAAACCCATCGACCCTCAAAACCAAAAACAAGCGTCCCGCACTTAACTGACCCTCAGAAACAATCAACCAGCTTCCCCCAGGTCAATACAAGCTTTGAACAAAAAGGTACTTATTTTAAGGATCCCTTTGTTTTTGAGATACACATCAAATTTCATATATATATTTCAATTTTTATACATTAATTAAATATTTAACCGCACGTAGTGCCACATTTGTATAACAATGGATTTGGCATTAAATATCCTACAAAGTTTGATATGCCATAAAACCCAAACAAACAAACAAATAAGCTAGCATATTTTTATACAACAGTCATGTAACAGATTTAATAGTTGCGTAAGCAGTTGGTTTCTTTTTTCTTCTATCTGCAGTATCTCCTGGGATGAGAGTGTAGTATATATTTCTAACTCCCAGCTTTCATTTCTTCCACCTTTTACTATTGAAAGAGTAATAGCAGAGAAGTCATTAACTAGCAGGTGCACCGAAAAAAGATACACATTTTTTGGTCGGCAAGAATAAAAAAAGATCGATCAAAAAATGAAGTCAGATGCCAATTAACCAGAAAACAACCAACCGGTTGAGAGTAAAACATCAAATCTGATGCCAGTCGAAAAGAATCTAATATAAGAATGCGACAAAAGAGACCAGGATTATAGCTCACATGAATTGCCTCTTAGGCTCTTTGAAGACATAACATAACCAAAGAAAAAAAAATGATGTAAATAATATCTTATAATTAAAATCAGAAAATATTAGTCGTTCTCAAAAAGTATCGAGGTTGGAACTGTATTTACCAAGACAGAATTAAACAGTGAATAAAACCTTAATTTTCTTTACAATACGGGGTGTGTTCAAACCATATCAAGACTGAAGCTGTATTTCGTAAGACAAAAATTAACGTTCAATTTCGTCAAACTATGATGTATTTACAAAAAGTATGGAAAATGAAGCTGTGTTTACCAAGACAGAAATGAACAATAAATAAAACAAACTTTCTTCAAAATACAGAATTTCTTAGAATAGATGCAACCCATTAATATGATGATGATATTAATTAGAAAAATGCAATGTCGGTTATTTGGAACACCTCCAGTAAAAAATGCATCCTATTAGACTGAGACATCTTATTAGATAGAGACATCAAATCAATGCTGTTTTTTTTTCATTATTATTATAATATAAACTTCTGGGACATTAAATCTTTTTTTTTTTTTTTTGGAGTTGCTTGTCTCAGTAATAAATCATTAACATATTAATGGGTGTCATCTATTTTGAGACAATTTTGAATGATTTTGTCTCTAAATAAGTAGTGACGCAAAATATTTTTCCTCTCTTTCCAAGGCATTATGATCAAGGATTAATAGTGGTTATAATATACTATTTTAAATATGAAACAAAAAAAAAACACAGCATTATTATCAGTAGAATTATTAGCAGTCAGATGGGTCCCATGTATATTGAGACACCCTATGTTAGCAGTTACATGGGTCCCATGTACACAGATATACCCTATATTAGTAGTCACTTGGTTCCCATGTATATAGAGATACCCTACATTAACAGTAATATTGGTCCCATGCATATTGTGACACCCTATATAAGCAATCAGATGGGTCTCATGTATATTGAGACACCCTATATTAACAGTCACATGGGTCCCATGTATATTAATACACCTTATATTAGCAGTCACAAGGGTCCAATGTATATTGAGACACCCTATATTAACAGTCAGATGGGTTCCATGTATATTGATACACTTTATATTAGCAGTCACATTGGTCCCATGTATATTGAGATACCCTATATTAGCAGTCACATGGGTCCCATGTATAAAGAGATACCCTATATTAGTTGTCACATGGGTCCCATGTACATAGAGATACCCTGTATTAACAGTCATACGGGTCCCATGCATATTGTGACACCCTATATCAGCAGTCACAGGGTCCCCATATATATCTTGAGATATCTTTTATGAGATGTGCTCAAACACGTTGAAACTGAAACTCTATTTACCAAGAAAGAAATCATCAATGAATTGAATCTTCATTTTTTTCATTTTTTTTTTTTTTTTTTTTTTTTTAGATTCGAGGTATGTTCGAAAAATACTGAGACAGAATCTGTATTTACCAAGACAGAAATGAACAATGAATAAAACAGCAATTTTCTTCAATATATTCTACTTATTCTATGCACTTATTACAGTGAGTTTTCAATTAATCGTGTGTTTAATCCTCAAAACTTATCGTTGAGATGACTTTATAATTTAGGAAACAAGAAAAAATCGTATGAAGCTCGATCTAGTGAGTATAGAATATGTTGCACTTTAAATAATCCCGTGGTTAACCGAAATCATTCTGTTCAATGTGTCGATGTACTATAATGGCCGAGGGATTTCATTTTATGTATCTTGCCTTTGGGTTTAGTTAGGCTGAGAACCATTCGGCTCATTGCATAGGTTAGTTAAACATGAGCGTAGGTGTTCACGCGCATGCCGAACGGACTTGTCATTCAGAGATGTCACAATAAAAATCCAAGATAGGGGATGGGACCAGGGATGTGAGTATAGGTGTTTGTTCCTTAAGCTTCTAAGGAGACAACCATCTATTCGTTGCAGGTTCAATGCTAAACTACAGGCGAGTAACAATACAGGAATACTTAACATTGTACCCGGTTATTGCTAACGGAATCAGAATAGGTAACCCCTGTGGATTCAATAAAGGACGTAGTTTGAAGTTTCGCATAGGTTCCCAAGTTCGACAAACACCTGAAGAAGGTTGGGGAATAGATCGGCCGAAACGTTGTGGAAATAAAAGTAAAGATGAAGACAATAGTCAGAAAACCCTTAATGATAAAAATCATTGGAAGAGATATTAACTCCTTTATCTCCCCAGCTATCTGTTAAATAAGTAACACTTCGACGTAGTTCGAAGTTTCGCATAGGTTCCCAAGTTCGACAAACACCTGAAGAAGGTTGGAGGATAGATCGGCCGAAACGGTGTGGAAATAAAAGTAAAGATGAAGACAATAGTCTGAAAACCCTTAATGATAAAAATCATTGGAAGAGATATTAACTCCTTTATCTCCCCAGCTATCTGTTAAATAAGTAACACTACTGGTAGACAAGTTCACGTACCTAGGAAACAGTGTGTCATCAACCGAAAAAGACATCGACACGCGGCTAACGAAAGCATGCATAGCTATCCATAAGCTATCGATCATATGAAAGTCAGAACTGACCGATAAAATGAAACGCAGCTTCTTCCAGGCAGCGGTCGTATCGATACTGCTATATGGATGCACTACTTGGACGGTAATAAAACGGCTCGAGAAAAAGCTAGACGGCAATTACACAAGAAAGCTGCAAGCAATATTGAACAAGTCCTGGAGGCAACACCCCAAAAGTCACCAACTATACGGCCAACTACCTCCCATCATGAAAAATATACAAGTTTGACGAACTAGACATGCAGGAGAAGCACGGACGAGCTCATGAGTGAAGAACTCTAATGGGACCCCCACATATGGCTGAGCAAAAGCTGGACGACCAGCTCGAACATAGATACAGCAGCTCTGTGAGGAAACGGAATGTAGCCATTAAGACCTGCCAGAGGTGATGAACGATAGGGAGAAGTGGCGAGAGAGGGTCAGGGATATCCGTGCTAGTGGCACGACATGATGATGATGATGATTTTTTTTTTATCTAAGTTGGGATTGGCATTAAATAAACCCTGGATGTTGATTTGCCATGAAACGAAAAAAAATCAAATCCTAATTCAATCTATTGTAAAATTCAACATATAAAAGAAAGGTTGTATCAATTTAATACCAAATCAAGTTTATTTCCTTCCATAGAGTTTTGTTGAGAATACACGTATGCAAACAATACGAAGTCCTCAACATTCATCAGCTGTTTTTCAGTGTCGGTTTCAAAACTGCAAAATTAAAAACAAACACAACCCTCTCCAAAAAAACCCCAAAACAACAACAACAACAACAAAAAGATCAGTCTCATTATTTATTAGAACGATCTGGTATAAACAATTTTGTTACGGCTATGATCATATCGTTGTCTCTTTCATTTCCTGTCTACAACAAAGAAACATTGTCATTTACTTTTTCCTCAATCACTCAAGCGTAGGACAACGTGGTCGAAGGAAGTTAAATCAAATCTCCGCCCAAACAACGGAACTGCTGCTGATTAGAAATATTTCGTTTAATATTTCTCACTTTTATCTATGATAACGGACTAAATAACTGCGTGGCTCAGTTGTGCACCTCTCCATTGCACTTCAGATTATAAGGTCATCATCATCGTAATTATCATCATCTTGTCTTGCCATCAGTATGGATATCCCTGACCCTCTCTCCCACCCCTCGCTATCGTCCATCGCTTCTGGCAGGTCCTCAGGGATACACCCTGTATCATCACAGAGCTGCAGTATATGTGTAGGTGCGAACTGGTCACCCTGCTTTAGCTCGGCCATGTGAAGAGGTCCATTGGAGTGCATCCTTTAGGAGCTCGTCCCTACTTCTCCAGCAGTGTCCTGCATATTTGGTTCGTCTAACTTGGATAGGTTTCGTGATGGGTGGTTGGTGACCGTATAGCTGCTGCTTTGTGGGGTGCTGCCTCCAGGACCTATTCAATATTACTCGTAGCATTCTTGTGTAGTTGCCATCAAGCTTTTTCTTCATCCATTTCGTTAGCGTCCATGTAGTGCATCCATAGGCAGTATCGACTCGACTGCTGCTTGGAAGAAACTGACCTACCCGATAAAATGAAAAGCAGATTATAAGGTAGGGATGTCCAAAATACGCATATCTTTAAGCACCGTCATTAGTTCATTGTTTTTGTTTTTTTTTTATTAATACGAATCAAGATCAGCTAATTCTCGGATTTTAAAGTAATAAAAAATAATTCTCGGTAGTTAAAGTAATAAAAAAATAAGGTTCATTTTAAAAGATAATTTTTCTTTAAATCATGAAGATAACGTTATTTTTTTAAATTGTTTTGTAATCATGCGCCTGCACTTAAATCATTTGGTTAATTTGATTTCTTAAAACAGTTGATGATTATTCCGATTTTAAAGATAATTCAATGGGAATTTGATTTTATCAACATTTTTTGTAATGGTTTGTCTATCTATGATGCTCCATTTTTTGACAAAAAGCCCCCCCCCGCTGCAAAAAAAACCCCCAAAAGCAACCGGCTAAAATTTGCTTTTCTAAGTATTTTCTTACTTAATACGTTATCGTGACTTGATCTTTGGAGGGTATGGTCAAAAAAAAGTAAACGAATTCCGGTTAATCTTTTTAGATGTTTAAACTTGACATTCTTAGGTCGGTTAGTTGGCTGGTTGGGTTTTATGGCATATGAACCTTAGTAGGTTATTTCAGGCAAAACCCATTTTTATGCAAATAATCAATTCTATTTCAAACAATTCAGTTGAGCATGAACACAGCTTAATCGTCAAAAACATTTCTATTTCATGCTATTCAGTTTTGTGAAACAGTTCAAATTCAAATCAGATCAGCAGAAGTACGCTGTTTAGATGTCAAAACTGTTTAGTTCTATTTAGATCCATTTTTATACATGTAATCAGTTCTATTTAAAACAACTCAATTTAGCTTGAGCACACAGGTTAATTGTCAGAAACATTTCTACTTCAAGCTATTCCGTTTATTCAAACAGTTCTAATTCAGCTAATTCAGTATAGGAAAAGTACAGATTTTGTTTACACACAGTTAAATGTCAAGAGAGTTCTATATTAAACAATTCAGTTTGGCATAAGTACAGTTTCAATGTCAAAAACAGTTCCATTTCAAACAATTCATTTTAGCATAAGTACGCAGTTTAATCGTAAAAGATATTTCTATTTCAAGCTATTCAATTAAGTCAAACTATTCTAATTCAAACAATTCAGTTTAGCATAAGTTTGCAGTTTAGTTCTATTTAACCTATAAATTGGGCCCTATCAGGTGCTACCATCCCGGGAAAGAGTGGACCAAGGAGCAATGGCAAGGAAGGGATACTCTGTATTCCCTGAAGCCCCAGCATAACGTGAACCTCACCTTCAAATTGTTTAGTATCATACCAGGACACTCGTTGGTGGTGGGGTCTTCCCCTTCTGCAGGGGTGCAGTCGGTGTATTCTACAGCCCCAGCTGACTGGGTAATGACATTCTTTGATTAAACTCCCCAAGTAACAGATATTTTCTTTATTAATATAAAAATGCGGGGAAAATAAAAATGTATTTTAAATAAGATCATTAGTTCGAAAAGAAAAGCCAGTCTATTCTTTAAAACTCGGCTCGTCAATCCAATATATATATATATGGGTGTGTGTGTGTGTGTGTGTGAATAAAGTTTAGGGTACTGTAGACATAACATTAGCAGCACTTGCATAACCGAGTAACTGACTAACCAAAAGCACTGTCGATATTTTGTGTACGTTATCCTAAATTATGTGTTATCACTAATATTGATAACTCATTTTTTTTTTCATATTGCAAACGAAATTATTAAATTACAACCACACACACGCACGCATGCACACACGCACGCACACACACATATATACTCACAACCATAACACGCACACACACACACACACACACATATATATATATATATATATATATATATATATATATATATATATATATATATATACTTATCGATTGCTATGTTTTTAAAAAAGGACTGTTCAATATTGGTAATAGACCTAGTAAATTATCTATCTATCTATATGTGTGTGTGTGTTTGTGTCTTTGAATGTTAATGTGTCAGTACGTGTCGATATAAATCTGCAAATACATACCTATATATGTATATACACATATATTATTATGTGTGTTTGTGTGTAAGGAATCTTCGATAAATAGGTAAGAATACCTATTTGTACTTTACTTTTTTTTGCTGGTTTCTCCGTCTGTGTAAATGAAAGGAATTATAGTGTTTGATTGCAAGGTTGTGGTTTGCTGACAAAAAAAAGGAAAAAAAAAAAGAAAGAAATCCTTTCGTTGAAATGCATCGATTGGATGTACGAAAACATTCCAAAATAACCACAAAATGTCTTGCAGCTGCTCCGAGCAAAAAAATAAAGAATGAAATTGGTGCAGTTTGCTACCCCCACCCACTCAAAAACATTGGCCAACTTCCTTTTCTCTCGCAATTCAACGCTCTCTCTCTCTCTCTCTCTCTCTCTCTCTACCCGTCTTTCTCTGTACTTATATCTGTCATTCACTCTGTCTCTGTCATTTTCTTTAAGACGATTTATCTACATTTTTTTAGTCCGTTTCCTTAACCCTTTCCACAATTGAATTTTTTCCCTATTTATGATGTGTCCTTGTTCGTTTTCCTTAATGTTTCGCTTCATTATTTCTATCTTCATCACTCTTAAATTGTTCGCATCCTCTCTTCAACACACACACACACACACACACATATATATATATGTGTGTGTGTGTGTGTATATATATATATATATATCAATCTTAAAAACTTAGAAAATCTACAGAGGAAAAAATATGTGGCTTTATTTTCTGTAAAAATGTTTTCTTCTGTTGTTCTGTCAGTCCTATTGTCTGCTGGTTCTCCCCACTCTCTCTCTATCTCTCTTTCACACACACGCTCACAATATCTCTCTCTCTCTCTCACACACACACATATATATATAGTGTAATAAGATGGAAACTCAAACCTGGTTAATCTTTCTTTCTTTCTTTGTTTAATGGCATATTAACTCTTTTTAGGTTATTTAATGTCAAAGCCATTCTCCTAGAAGAACAATAGTGGTACTATTTAACCCATAGCTGGGAGGATAAGGGGGTTCATACCTTTCCCAATGGTATTTGCCCGAAAGTGAACGTAATAGCGCGACTGGAGTACGAACTCGTGTACTACGATTCCGCAGTCCATCGCTTTAACCATTACACCACGAGGACAATATCTCCTCGCGGCTAAAAGGTTAGAAGCTTGGCGTTTAAGTCAACTGAGTTTCGATCCCAGCTACGGGGTGATACTGACTAGCCACACTGATGAGTTCTGATAGAACGAAACAGATCTGTCTGTGGATGACTATATATATATATATATATATATATATATATATATATATCAAGTCAACTGATATCACTGACTCTCTTTCTACTATCATTTTAGCCGGTTCTCTAGGTGACATGTTCTATCAGCACAGAATTGATGGCTATGTCTTTGTTGATTCGATAATACAGGGGTGTCCACATGCAAAGACCCTCTACCTATGAGTTTTCCCCTACTTCCTCATAAGTGCCCAGCATGTCTTATTTATCTTACAGTGATGGGTTGAGAGATGAGAGGTTTATAGAGCTACTGTTTTGTGGGATACTGCTTCCAGGATTTTTTTAAAAACAATACGCAGCATCCTTGTATAATTCTCATCAAACCTTTTCTCGATGCTCTTCTTTAAAATCCACGTGGTGCCGGCATATAATAGTACTGACATATCTACAACTTGGAAAAATTCCTGTTTTATTTTATTAAAGATTAGATTACCACTTGATCGATAGCATGCAAATAGCAGTCAATGCCTTTCTAATAGTACGTTGACATCTCTTTTCGTCGATAAGACATTACTGCCGAGGTATGTGAAATGGTATACAAATTAGACAGCTTTGCCATTGAATGTGAAGATTGCAGCATCTTGTCTTCAACATATAATTTCTATTTTATCTAAGTTGACGGAGACGCTAACGCAATGTTGCCTATTCCAGGTTATACAGCAGACATCAGGCTTACGCAGGTATATTTGTGAGAAGCGCATGATTTGCTTTTTAGTCGGCATCCATTATTTTGAATCACCTCTTGCCATTTATCATTTGAGCTTGACGATTCCTAACAAGAGAAATTCATTTGGTGTCGAGCCCATGAAATTCTCTACAAATATTTTCATTTGATCTCCTTGAGAACATTTTTTGCCATTCAGAATATTTTGTAGAGAATGAAAAAGATGGATATAACTTATTGGAACATCCGATGAATATGATGAATAAGGTAGAACAGACAGATATAAATCCTGAGTGATTCTTACAGAATGTGGCTTTCCATTATTAAGGAGAAGCACAACGTTTCTTCTTTTTAGGATTGTGGGGCATTTTCTTGAAGATTTTCATATATATTTTGCTGCTTTTGAGTTTAGATGCAAGTAATGCTGTGTAGAATAATTAGCGTGATAATTAACTATAATGATTATTTTACTGATAATTTATTATACTAGATGTTTTATTATGTAGTTTGGTGAGATTGGGAACTGTTCTGTGATGTTTTAGTTAAATTCTACTGGGTGCCACATGCGCGCCAAGTTATGAAAATGATACCTATCATCACGGACCGGAAATCGAATATAAAATAAAATTCATCTGCGTTGTGTGACAGAGTTAGCTTGAGATGAAATAAAATTACAATGGAAGTAGAGACGCGTGTTCAGTGATAATATGATGCAATGTATGATAAGATGACATCACTTTGATGAAATAATTTTAGAAAATATAAAAGACAGTAGAATTTGAATTTAGGCAGTTGACTTTTGAAATCCAAAGACTGAAACTGAGATTTGGAAAGACGTAATACAGTGGGTGTTGGGGCTTGCTACAAGCAATATTCGCTCCTAGACCCTTTGACATCTTCCTCTACATCGTTTGGTCACTACTATCATGAAATTTTAACAGGAAGAGTAAAGGTTTCGTATCGAAAACAGAAGTATCGCCTATTGTTATTTTTGAAGAATGAATGATTTGGAATATTCAAACTGATCCATCATGTTACAGCGGGTCTGATTGCAGTTTCAAAACTCAAAAGAAATAAGACCATGGTGATCTCATGGTATAACTTTCTTTCATGAAGATCCATTTTGAGGTTGGCTGCAAATGAACATCTTTATCAATACACTATCTTTTGTGCTGAGCTTTGTCATAAAATAGCTTTTTTAAGTAACCTGTAATGGTATTCTCAAGAAAAGGGTTAATACATATGTTGTATAGCCATGACCAACTGTACAAGCACTTATGCATGCAGAATCATAACGACGACACAATAAAGACGAGCGACACAGTTCTTTAGAAAAATATACCTCTCACTTTATTTGAAAAGGTTGTGTGAGGGAGTAGGAGACTGAACAGAACTGCAATATATTGACCCTCACTCTTCCGGCCATAATAGCGTTTCTTTCCTGTTCTCCTGGGCTGATCAACCGGGGGCCTTGTGGCCCAGTCTCTCTGAGACTTGGTCCTCATTCCAGCATCTTATCTCCAACTGCAACTGCTCAGTCGGGGCCTGAGGGCCCCCTCTGTCGGGTGCTGGTTCTCTCTACCACATCTTATCTCCAACTCCAACTCCAACACCAACTGAGGGCCCCCTCTGTGGGTGCTGGTTCTCTCTACCGCATCTTATCTCCAACTGATTCGAACTTCCTGTGCACCGAGTTATATTATTGTTTTACGCCCACTCAATCTCTTCTCATAACTGGCCAAAGGAATATGTAACTTCCGCCGTCTTTGGAATGGCATGTTTAATCATCATCGAGCGGAAATAACTGCCATGCAGTTCACAGGTCACCCTCTTCCGGTGCATCAGTTTGTGACTGCATCGGTGGGTTTTTAACCCTGTCCCATATTGTCAGCCAAGCTCGCCTATGCAATCTCTTCCCATAACTGGCCAACGGAATGACATGTTTGGCCGGGTCGGAGGTCAATATACAACTCATAGACATTTTGGTACTTGTGCATCTATGTTACTGCAAAAAAAGCCGAACTTTCCCGAGCGTTTCAGGAAAGAATCGGAATATGCCGAAACGTCTAGCTAATCAAATTTAAGATAGAATGATTCAACCAATTTGTTTACAAAGTTACAAACAAGTGTAAACATGAATTTATCGCAGCTAAGTGAAAATCTACAATGTGCAGAAATGGTGATCCAATTCTGCCGAGAAAAAAGCCTTATTGGCAAAATTAAAAGTTGCTGAGCATGTGAGCATCCTTGCCACCTAAAAAAAAAAGGAGGAAAAGTTATGGCTGAAGATGCCGTAATACCAAATGCAGGACCTGGATTATTATTGAATTATTAGGTGAAAGTACAGAATGGTTACAAAACACCCCCTCCCCATGGTAAGAACGGACTTCTAAATCAACACGTTATTACTTCTGTATGGTACATAAATACATAAATACGAAAAAGATTATTTAAAAAGACCAAAAATGATACCCCCCCAAAAAATTAGATAAAATAAAAATTCAAACTATTTTTTCATATTGAAAATTACCATACATTGACTGTTGATTTGATCTTTTACTCCTGAAAAGGTTGGTAACATAATCCATTAAAAATTGTCTTTTTCTCTTTCTTTTCTTTTGGTCTTCGTGCGTTTTGTCATCAAATTGGTTGACTTATTTCATCGTCTGCTTGCTTAAATTTCGTTCAGGAATATTCCGATCCTTTCCGTTATCGTCCCGGAAACGCTCGGGAAAGTTCGGCTTTTTTGCCGTAACATAAATGCATAAGTACCGACATTTCAAAAGTTTTGATTCTATTGTTTTGCGCTCTTCCTTATTCTTCTCACTTAGAGTATGACGAAGGCGCCTCTGGTGGTGTAATGGTTAGCAAGCTCGACTAGCAAACCTACACGAGTGAGTTCGAGTCTCATTGGGTGCCCCTTTCATATGGCCTTGTGCCACATCTAAGCAAAAAGCTTCGTAAATTTCCACTTAGAGTATGACGAAAACAAAACCCTGATGGCTCACTTGTTTTATCTTTTTCAATGGGTGACAGATTTTTGTTTGAGCTGTGTCGAATTTAAGAGCTAATTCTTGAGTACTTGTGCGCGGAATGCATCATACCAATTCTCTTTAAGCATCATAATCGTGTTCTGATGAGCGTCCTCACTGGGTTCATCTCTCAAATACCTACAGCCAGAGTGGAACTTTGAAAACCAGTTTTGGACTTGGCGGTCAGTTATGTCACATTGGCTATAAACAAGACATGTTAATTATTGTTTCTGAAGCAGTTTTGTCCTTCGTAAACTCACGCAATATTTCAGGTGGAAATAGTATTCTCAATTGCTCCATTTAAGGAGCGTTATATCATAGATTAAATTATGATGTGTAATGTTTCAAAACTAAAAAAAAATGACTGATTAAAGCTTTTTTTAAAAAATTAGGTTATTTCCAGTCTCGTTTAAAACATTGGAATTTTGTAATGTGTTGGTAGAAAAAGTTTTAAAAAAGTAAAGTATTTAAGACTCAATCCTATTTACAAACACCCCCTCCACACACAAAACGGCTGAAAGTAAACGTGTTTTTTAAAAATCCCAAACTGCACACTAAAAATAAAGATGAACATTCAATGTAATCTCTGCTCTTAAATGATCTGGCGTATATATATATATATATATATATATATATATATATATATGTATCTTTTGAATACCCTTTCCGGTGGCAAAAGTTTTTTGGTTGTGCAATGAGTGGCAGTGCTGTCTTGAGATTCTGAAACTGTGTTATCATCCCCGGTTGGCAGCTGATAAGGGCTGGGTATCGCACGTGCTTTCGCACATTGTTTGATGAAAGAAAAAAAATATGTGTGTTTGTTTGTGTGTGTATGAGAGAGAGAGAGAGAGAGAGAGAGAGAGAGAGAATCTCTAACGTTTAATTTTTGCACTCATTTATTTTCGTTTTTGTATATTGTTATTAATGACTTTTAGTGTGTGTGATTTTGAGTGAATGTATGTGTGCGTCTGTTTGTGTGTATGTTTGTGAGTGCCTGAGAATGTTCGCGAGTGTATCACAAAATTCTTGTCATAACTGGCAGTTATTCGTTGAATTTGGATCTGAAATTTTAACCTTATAATTTCCAGTATGATTTATGGGGAAAGTTAAACTGAAGTTCATCTTCAAGTGACGAAATTTATATATCAAAATTATATAAAGAAATTACCAATTCCTCTGCTAACTTTTAGTCAATTGGCTCCGCATTCCTTTCTCCGAATATATTTCTATAAATTCTGTTGCCTTTATTATAGTATCCATTCGTAAATCAGTATCTCAGTTTGTTTTTCAAATCAAAAGCGATTCCTCCACACTCACAAACATAACAAATTCCATTAGAAAAAGATGTCTGTGACTTTTGAGCATTTTTCAGTGACAGTAAACAGAAAATTTGTCAACTTGAATTTTTAACTTCATTATTCTAAGCTTTAAAAGTTTATTTATTCGTATGAAGCCAACGAATTAAATTTGATATATGAAATATAACGGTTATAAAGAACGGCTGTATATAGAGAGTCTCTCTAACGCCATTGCTAACGTGTTGGACTGCGGTGGTAAGGAAAGCAGCCTCTAACTCCACTCCCTTTATGACATTCATTCTTGAGTAAATACCCTTGCAAAAAGTATATTCACCTATTTTCGAATCAGTAATATCACTGCTATCGTTTTAACAAGGATCGTTTATTATCAAATACGCCACGAAAGTTAATATACCATTAAACAAAGAAACAAAACCAATTATGTGTCCGCACACACTGAAAAATACCCAATGTATCCTCATAACATATATATATATATATATATATATATATATATATATATATATATATATATATATATGTATGTATATATATTAATTCATTTATTTCTATGAGGTTGAGGAAAGTGTTTGTCCTCTACAGAAACAAACGAATTTGACGTAGAACTACATAATTGGATAAACATAGCTACTAGACCGATAGAAATGTGTTTTCCTAAAAATGTTATTGTAAGTCATGTAGATTTTTGGGAAAGAGAAGAGAGAGGTTTCTAAGAATACACAATCATCAGAAGGAAGACATTTTGCTTTACGACTTGACGTATGGGAGAAAATATACTTATACTCTTCAATAGTAAAATAAAAATAATTACACGTCTTATATGATAATGCATATCTAATTTATGATTGATAATTAAGTTTCTAGATAGTTTTTAAACTGAAGTTATAAAATAATTAAATAGATTTATAGACTAATTGAGGCTACCAAAACGAATGTATAAAGGGAATACTTAGATTATAGGAAGTCAAAGATACAAGTCTTGAAATATATAGGCACTTTAATTAGTACACAGGCAACTATGCGAATACACTTACTTGTATACGGCGAGACATGCACTTACTAATAATGGCTTGCTGATTGTTTTCTTTATTTAATGGCATATCAACCTTTATAGGTTATTTAATGCCAAAGCCATTATCCTAGAAGAACAGTTGTGGTACTATTTAACCCATAGCTGGGAGGATAAGGGGGTTCATACCTTTCCCAAGGGTATTTGCCCGAAAGTGAACATAATAGCGCAACTGGAGTACGAATTTGCGTACTACGATTCCGCAGTCCACCACTTTAACCATTACACCACCATAGCTAACTGAGCTTCTTTGCTAATTATTACATATTTTTCTGGTTGATTTACTAATTCAGAGCCTCATGAGGAGTACACAATCGACCAACTATGTGCTTTTCCTTTTATGGCAAATCGCATTTCAGTAGATAAAATGAAAATTGCATATAAGATAAAACTTTGATTTCTTAGTAGTTTCTACATGATTTTTCTCGTTAAGGGTCTTCGGACTATTGTCTTCATCTTTATTGTTATTTCCACAACGTTTCGGCCGATATGTTCTCCAGCTTTCTTCAGGTATTTGTTGTCTAAATTTCTGAGACGAAGCTTGTTGATTTTTATCATTAAGGGTTTTCGGACTATTGTCTTCGTCTTCATTGTTATTTCCACAACGTTTCGGCTGATATGTCCTCCGGCCTTCTTCAGGTGTTTGTCGAACTCGGGAACCTACACGGAACTTCGAACTACGTCCTTTATTGAATCCACGGGGGGTCACCTGTTTTGATTCTGTTAGCCATGACTGGGTACAAGTGGTAAGTATTCCTGTATTGTTACTCGCTTGCAGTCAGGATTGAACCTGCAACCTCCAGATTATTGTCTCCTTAAAAGCGTAGGGAACCAGCGCCTATAATCGTTACACTTTATGTCCTGCTGATCAATACTCTATGAGTGAATCGTAGGACAGGCTGTGGTCTTTATGTTTTGTATAACAACCGGTCTAAGACATGGAAAACTGAATTTAAATCTGTTAAACTCTTTTAAAAATTGACCTTGTGTCATATCCTGCTCGTGTGTATGTTTGGTTCGTTGTTTGGGTTGTATGGCATATCAACCTTTGAATAAAAAATTCAATGCCAAATTCATTTTTATATAAATAATCAGTTCTATTTCAAACAATTCAGTTTAACAAGAGTACAGAGTTTAATTGTCAAAAAGATTTCTATTTCAAGCTATTCCAGTTCTAATTCAAACAATTCACTTTAGTGTATTTACAGTTTCGATGTCAAAAACAGTTCTATTTTAAAGAATTCAATTTAGCATAAGTACACAGATTAGTTCTATTTAACCCATAGAGAGGGCTCTATCAGGTGCTACCATTCGGGGCGAGAGTGGACCGGGGAGTGATTACAATAAAGGGGTAATCTGCATTCCCCAAAGCACCTGCATTACTGGAACCTCATCATCAGATTTTTTAGTGACTAATCCAGGTCACTCGTCGGGGGGTCTTACACCTCTGCAAAGAAGCAGTCGGTGTATTCTAAAGCTCCTCCCGACAGGGCAACGCTCGTGTGGAGGGGTTGGGTATATATATATATATTTTTTTTTTCGTCCATTTTTTTTCGTCCATTTCATTTAATTAGGTTTCCCAATTTTTTTTTTTAACGGC
>OY757912.1:15593866-15681366 GCA_963585895.1 Sepioteuthis lessoniana | reverse complement strand
ACGTCCGCTCTAACCCTTATTGGTAGTATCTGTTTGGGTCCAGTCAATGGATCAAATAGAACTGTTTTAGCATTATAAATGTGCAAGCCAATCACTCATGTTACATTGAATTACAAGTGTAAAATAACGATGATTGAAATCAATCAAGTGTGTGAACGTAAAACTATTGGTGTTAAATATGAATATTTGAAACCATATATATGTGGTGGAAAATCTAATTGTTGGTTTTACATAACAGTACTTGGACCCGTTAAACAGTTTTCAAATAAATGAATAGAGTTTAGAATGATTTTCTATGTTAGATAAGTGTTCTTGAAATCATTTAACAGTGTGCAAATAAAACTATAAGGGTGAATACAACTTGAAACCACTTCACTGTTTGCAAACAAATGTTTAATAAAAAAAAAGTATTAGTGTTAGTTTGCAATACTTGAAAGCATATTCCTTTGTCCAAATAAATAGGTTCTACTTCATTTAAATATGTTATCTATAAACTATGCGTTTGTATATATATATATATATATATATATATAAACAGGTTCTAACTAATAACATTGAAAGTTTTTTTTTTAATTGAAGCACTTAAGCCAGTGGCAACAAATGATTGCTATTGAATAGAATTTTAATTTTAGATTGGAATACATCAAACTATTTAACTGTTCGGAAATAAATGACCTTCCCCTTGTTTGAAATATTATTCGCAAATTATTCTTTTTACAAATAGTATATGTTTCTATATATAAATAGAATTTGGCATGAGATAACCAACAAGGACTGATATTCTACGAAACCCGACCAACCAACCAACCAACCTAACAACCTGTCCGAATAATTCAAGTATGAAAAATCTGATATAAAAAGAAAAAAAACTCATGACTAAGACGTAGGATAGTCAGAAGAGAAAGTGTTCACCACGTCTGACTAATAACTGAACAATATTTTTTAAAACATAGTCTCAAAAATAATAGGCTCAGGTTTCTTTATTTAATGGCATATCAACCTTCTTGGGTTATTTAATGCAAATGCCATCCTTCTAGAAAAATAGCAGTGATATTATTTGACCCATAACTTGGAGGATAAGGAGATTAATACTTTTCCCAAGGGTATTTGTCCGAAAGTGAATGTAACAGCGTGACTGAAGTTCGAAATGGTTGACTACGATTCCACACTTCAGCGTGTTAACCATTACAGCACGTGGATAATTCTGACTCAGAAAGAGTTTAAAAGAAAAGCATTGTTGAGTTGAAAAAGCAAAACATTTTGAATTCTAGTTCATACAAGAGCGTGAAACACTGAGCGATGAGTTTTTACACAGTTTAATATCTTAATCCTTCATAATCATTTTCTAAGTGTCGTTAACTCTAGGTCTTTGGCATCTAAAATTAGATATTTACCATTTAACAATGATATTGAGAAGTCTTTACATAGCAACTATATATAAGAAGAAAAGTAGACAATAAAAAATCACACAAATTTGATGAATCTGTCATGAAAGTTGACGTTGAACGTTTCGGTTATAATAACCCTTCTTCGGGACTTTAAATTTCGTGAAAAAAATGTGTTAAAATAGCAGTGCATGCTTGATACTATTTACCAACCCCTCCGCTCGGGCAGGATATGACACAAGGTCAATTTTTAAGCGGAGTTTAACAGGTTTGAATTCAGAGTTTTCCTTCTCCTAGACTAGTTGCCTAACCATGGCTGAAGAACCTAGTCTGTCCTACTATTTACCCATAGCTGGAGGGAGAATTATTGGATTCATACCTTTCCCAAGGGTATTAGTGCTATGTGAAATGCAAGCAGTCTCGTCCAGGATTTGAACTCGTATCGCCGTGTTCATTTCCTACGGCGATAACGACTACACCACGGGCACCTCCCAAAAGTGCATGCTTGATGAACTAGTAGAAGAAAAGAAAGTGTTTCAAAAGAAAGACTCATTATAGTATGAGGTGCATACGATAAGTTTCCAGACCTTTTTCGTATGGGCATTTAAAATTGTCGTACACTCTTGAAAATTCAGAATGTTATAGCTATACCTCTTATGAGATGACTGATCAATTATTATGATTCCAGGTTCAAATGAAAAGCTACAGAAGCAATTGGAATACACCCTACAAAAGCCTGATTGTCACAAATGGTGAATTTCAAAAATGCAATTTGACACTTTAGAAGAAAGATATGCAGTAAAATTCTGTTTTAAACTTGGAAAAAATACCACAGAAACGAATGGAAGGTTTCAGATTGCTTTTGGAGCATCTTGCATGAATCGAGCATCAATTTTTGAGTAGCATAAGAGATTCAAAGAAGGTAGGCAGTCTGTGAGTGATGATGAGACGTGTGGGAGGAGTAAGGAAGTCAGAACACCAGGGTTGATTGGCCAAAGGGTTAGCGTTACTATGTTGAGGTTTTAAGAGAGTTGAGCAAGAGATTCCGTCGGAACAAGCCAGCACTCTTCAAATCGAGTCAGTGGCATTTCTATCAGGACAATACACCAGTCCATAACTCCATCCTTGTCACAGACTATTTGATCAAGATGGGCATCAAAACAGTCCCTCAGCTTTCTTATAGTCCAGACCTTACTCTCTGTGACTTTTGGTTATTCCCTAAGCTCAGAGGCTGTTGTTATGAGACAATTGAGGAGATGAAAGAGACTGTGACAAAGGTCATTGACTCGCTCACACAAGAGGACTTCCATGGGGCCTTCCAGAAGGTGTTGGAACGGTACAACAACTGCATTGCAACTGTGGGAGATTACTTCGAAGGGGACTAGAGTTTCATGTGTGTACTATCAACAAAAGTGCCCATACGAAAAAAAGTCTGGGAAACTTATCGTATGGACGTCGTATATTTCTTTTTGCACACATTTTCTTTCCTCCTGCAATTTCATCAAGCCTTAATCGCTATTGTAACTACACTTTTCATGAATTTAAAGTCTTATAGAAGGTTATTATAACTGAAATGTTAAACGACGACTCTTTAAAATAAATTCATCTCAATTTGGATAATTTTGTGTTTTCTACTTTTTTTTCATGCTGTCGGATTTAATTTCCATATTTCCTTTCATACTTTGGCAGTAAATAATCTGAATTTATTTTTTCACATGTTTTCGAATGTGTCTTCTAGAAACAGAATGTTTAGATCCAGAGGCAAACTGTAAAAAATATTTGCTGCTTCTGAATATCTTTTTTTTATCTCATGCAAAAGCTCAAATGTCATGCTCGACAGCCTCAGCTCAATATAAAATGAATTCCGGAGATTCATATTTTCGAATACTAACTCTTGTTACAAGTTGCAAGTTTTTCATATCGTTGCCATCCCTGGAGACCAAGTGGCAGTATATCGCCTCAGTTATCAAGGAAATTTCTCAGTATTCTTACAGATCGAAAGAGTGCTTGTAATGTGGAGAGTTTCTATCTTTCTCGGATTTTCAGTAACACATGTCTCTTTCCAAGATTCATTGGGATTGTTTCAATGTGTTCGTCAATGATTGGTATGACACTCACCTTCATATTACATAATTATTGCAGTTCTCTAGTAAGATCCTGGTATTTTTCTTGTTTTTCGCAGTCCATTATTTTTAATATGTTCATATGCCTTTCTATCTCACTGAGAATTTTTTATATGATGGATGCCCGAATACGTTGCGCTACAATTTTCTTGTGTTACGGAAACATGCACATTTAGAAATCAGATCTTTTTTAAATGAATGCTTTGAAAAACATTCAGTTAAAGGAACCTTATATGTATATATAAATATATATATATATATATATATATATATATATATATATATATATAACACTCAAGAAAGAAAGCATTAAAGGCGTTATTTTTTAAAATCCAATTTTATCTCTTTAAATAGCCATTTTCTTTTGCAAATCCGGAGATATCGATTGAAGAGATTGGATTTAAAAGTAAATCCAATCTTTATGAAATGGTTGTGGAAATATGTTTACAAATATTCGATAAATCAGCCATCTCCGAATTTACCTTCTTGAAAAATTTCCCGTATCCTTCACCTCACTTCAAACAATAGATGACATTTTAATAGCTTAAGCAAACTGGGATTTTTCCCCCCACGTATTTCGTTTTCTGTGATCTCATCACAAATAATAAAATGCTTCCTTAAAAAATATATATATCGACAACGTTTTATTCTTTCTGGAACATTAGACCGATCTATGATTCTTTTGAGACTTGTTAAGCTTCAGTGCTTGCTTGAAAATGTCAGACTGTCATCAATAATTTTTTTCTGTTATTACTGTTTTGGTTTCTTTTTAAATGCGAAATAGAATAAAATTTATAACAATGATAACTCTAGCAATAAAAAAAATAATCACTACTTGAGATTATTGTGTTAATATTAATAAAAAAATAATATTTCCACGGATGCTAAAACAATTATTAGATGAACCATAAATCTATAGGGCTCCCGCTGTAAAATACGTATATAATTATTGTAATGCTAGTATTTAACAGGGGATAACAGTTTCTAATTTTCATTGCATTGTCATATCTTTTATAGTGCTTATTTGGATGATTCAGTGGGTATCAAGTCTAAGTCTGACATGACATAATTTTCAGCGATTTGCAGCTTTTTACTGAAAATTGTTTTATTTTCTAACTTGAAAAATTTTACACGTACTTTTGGAATAGAAAATTTGATATGATCTGTCGTTTTTGTTTATTTGTGTTTACTTGTTCATAAACAGAACTGCATTGATATATTCACCCCCCATACCCACATGAACACGGCCTGAAAGTCTGAAACACGATTAGAGCATAGTTATATAAACAAAAATGAGGTGCCCGAGGTGTAACTGTTATCGTCGTAGGAAACGGACACGGTGACACGAGTTCAAATCCTGGACGAGACTGATTGCATTTCACATAGCACTAATACTCTTGGGAAAGGTATGAATCCAATTATTCTCCCTCCAGCTATGGGTAAATAGTTGGACAGATAAGGTTGTTGAGCCTTGGTGAGGCAACTAGTCTAGGAGAAGGAAAACTCTGAATTCAAACCTGCCAAACTCCACTTAGAAATTGACCTTGTGTCATATCCTGCACGATCGGAAGGGTTGGTAAATATATATAAACAAAAATCCAAAGTTTCATATTTGAATTCATTTGCAAAAATATTCCTTTTAATATATATATATATATATATATATACACGTGTGTGTGTGTTTGTGTGGATGTGCTTGTGTGTGTATATATATATATATATATATATATATATAAATTAAAAACATTTTGAAAAGCAAACAAATACAGAAACACTATGACAAGAACAACAGACAAATCTAGAAGACCTAAAAAGAATTATGAACAGTGTGAAGACCACCCTCCCATCATGAAGAAACATAGAATGGAGAACACTTAAAACAGAAACAAACAGAATAAATCAAATGCTACCTTACATATAAAAAAATAATATCCGAGTTAAATGATCTAATCGATGCTGGGGCGAAATTAGTGTGTGAGAAAACTGGGGTCCCCTAAAAAATAACAGTACAACTTGAGGAAATAAACAAGTAGGTTCTAGCGAAAGAAGGAAAACTAAAGAGATATCGACAAAGGGTAAAATAATACAGACAAAACGGGACATTCCAAAACAACGAAAGAAAATTTTATCAACTATTGGGGGTGCATGACACAAAAACATTCCAACAACCAAACGCTAAAGAAACCGAACGATTTTAGACGAAAATATGGGAACCGAAAAAGCATTACGAAAAGGATGAATGGCTAAACGATATGACAAGAGAACTAGAAGGACTCGAGGAAGGCCCCAAAGCGGAAATACACATCGAATTACTCAAAAAGACTCTAGAAAAGATATCAAACTAGAAAACGCCAGGACATGATGGAATACATGGATTCTGTTTCAAGAAATTCACCTCCGTTTACGACAGACAAGCACTAGAAATGAACAGATACCTACAAGATGCACAAGTACCTGACTGGATGACCAAAGGAAAGACCATATTGATCCAAAAGGACCTAAGTAAAGCAAACAATTATAGACCCATAACTTGTTTACCGGTGATGTGGAAAATATTAACAGCAAAAATAAGGGAAGAGATATACTACTCGACAATTGTTCCCTGATGAACAGAAAGGATGCCGCAAAGGATCCAGAGGCACAGCAGATTTACTCTACATAGATCAACTCATCCTAAATGAAAGCAAGCACAAACGGAAAAATCTAGCAGGAAAATAAACTGTCTCAAAGTGTGCAAAATATCACACGAAACCATAAACTTCATCGAAAAAAACATAAAAAAACTGGAGAGTTGAATTAACAGCAGGAGAAAAAGCTTGGCTGAAACAAAGATCCAAAGAGGGATTTTCTAAGGAGATGCACTATGACGCCTACTATTCATAATTGCCATAATGCCAATAAACCACATACTCAGGAAATACACGGCCGGATACAAACTTAGTAGATTGTAAGAAAAGTTCAACCACCTAATGTACATGGATGACATAAAACTATTTGCAAAAAATGAAAAAGAACTGGAAACCCTAATACACACAGAATATACAGTCAAGACATAGGAATGGAATTTGGCATATAACTGACGGAATAGAACTATCAAATCAGGAAAAGATCAGAACACTCGCAGAAAACGAGACCTACAAATAATTAGGAATCGTTGAGGCTGACACCATCAAACAAGTCGAAATGAAAAAAAATTCAAAAAGAATATCTCAGAACTAGAAAACTGCTCGAGATAAAACTCAGTATCAGAAACCTTATCAAAGGAATAAATGCTTGGGCTGTACCCCTCGTTAGATACTCGGGACCCTTTCTCAAGTGGACCAGAGACGAACTTAGACAAATGGACCAAAGAACTAGAAAACTAATGACCATGCACAAGGCATTACACCCCAGAGACAACGTGGACAGACTATATGTACCAAGAAAAGAGGGAGGAAGAGGACTTGCCAGCATCGAAGACAGCGTTGACACATCCATACAACGACTCGAAGACTACATAGAAAACGCGAAAGAGGACTGATTACAGCCATCAGAAACAATACTAACAACACGATAGATAACAGAATGACAACAACTAAGAAACAAAAATGGCAAGGAAAACAACTTTATGGGCGTTTTATACGACTAATAAACAACATCTCACACGACAAAACCTGGACATTGCTAAGAAAAGGAAACTTTAAGAGAGAAACAGAATCTCTCTTAATGGCGGCACAAAACAGCGCCAAAAGAACCAATCATATCAAGGCAAGGATAGATAAAACGCAACAAAATAGCAAATGCTGACTATGCGGTGACAGAGCTGAAACCATCAATAACATAATAAGCAGCAAATTGGCATAGAAGGATTACAAGGCTAGACACGACTGAGTTAGTAAGGTGATCCTCTTGGAAACGTGCAAGAAATTTAAATTTGCCTATGCCAACAAATAGCATATGCACAACCCAGCACCTGT
This sequence comes from Sepioteuthis lessoniana, assembly GCA_963585895.1. Lineage (NCBI taxonomy): Eukaryota > Metazoa > Mollusca > Cephalopoda > Myopsida > Loliginidae > Sepioteuthis > Sepioteuthis lessoniana. Next base: position 15,673,902 of record OY757912.1, on the reverse strand, counting down.
TCTAGAAAATGACACGCACAAACACCTATGTGACTTTCATATACAAACGGATCCCCTAATCTCGGCCAGAAGACCAGGCCTTATAATAATCAACAAAGAAAAAAGAAAATTAGCAAAAAGGTGTACTTTGCTGTACCGGGAGACCACAGAATAAAACGGAAAGAATCTGAAAAAAGGATAAGTACCTCGACCTTGCAAGAGAGCCGAAAACACTATGGGACATGAAGGAGACAATTATACCATTGTTATTGGTGCTTTTGGAACGGTAACTAAAGGATTATTAAAGAGCCTGGAAGATTTGGAAGTTGGTGGCCAAATGGAGGCCATCCAGACAACAACATTATTGAAAACGGTCAGAATACTGAGAAGAGTCCTGGAGACTTGAGGAGACTTGCTGTCACTCAATCTCCAGTGAAAGACCATCAACTTACGCTGATGTGAAAAACTCTAATGAGTAATAATAATAATAATAATAAACAAATGTTCAAAGAACAAGAAAACCAATGACCATGCATAAGGCATTACACCCAAGAGACGACGTTGACAGACTATATGTATCTAGAAAAGAGGGAGGAAGTGTACTTGCCAGCATCGAAGAAAGCGTAGACGCATCGATACAACAGCTCGAAGACTACAAAGAAAAAACATGAACGAGGACTGATTACATCCATCAGAAACGATACGGACGACATGATAGACGAAAGAATGACAACTAGGAAACAAAAATGGGAAAAACCACTCTATGGTCACTTTAAACGACTAAAAAACAAAATTACACACCAGAAAACCTGGACCTGTCTAAGAAAAGGAAACCTTACGAGAGAAACGGAATCTCTCCAAATAGCAGCACAGGACAACGCCATAAGAACCAATCATATCAAAGCGGGAATAGATAAAACACAACAAAATAGCAAATGTAGGCTATGCGGTAACAGAGACGAAACGATCAATCACATAATAAGCGAATGCAGCAAATTAGCACAGGAGGAGTATAAGCTGAGACACGATTGGGTTGGCAAGGTGATCCACTAGGAAATGTGCAAGAAATTTAAATTTGATCATACTAACAAATAGTATATGCACAACCCAGCACCTGTCCTAGAAAATGCCACACATAAACTCCTATGGGACTTTAACATACAAACGAATCACCTAATCCCGGCCAGAAGACCAGACCTTATAATAATCAACAAAAACAAGAGAATTTGCAAAATTTTCGACTTTGCTGTCCCGGTGGACCACAGAATAAATTTGAAGGAATGTGAAAATACGGATAAATACCTCGACCTTGCTAGAGAATTGAAAAAGCTGTGGAACATGAAAGTGACCATTTTACCAATTGTGATTGGTGCTTTTGGCACAATAACTAAAGGATTATTAAAAGTCCTTGAAGACTTGGAATATGACGGACGGGTAGAGACAATCCAAACGACAGTATTGCTGAGAACGGCCAGAATCCTGAGACGAGTCCTGGAGAACTGAGGAGACTTGCTGTCACCCAAATTCCAGTGAAAAACCATCAGCTAACACTGATGTGAAAAACTCGAAAGGAGTAAATAATAATGACCTTTGGCAGGGACCTTGTCAAAGGGGTAAATACCTGGGCTGCCCCCTTCGTAAGATACTCGAGACCTTTCTTGCAGTGAACCAGAGAAGAAGTGAAAAAAATGGACCAGAGAACAAGAAAACCTATGACCATGCATAAGACATTGCACTCTAGAGACGTTGACAGACTATATGTGTCAAAAGAGAAGGGGGAAGAGGACATGCCAGCATTGAAGACAGCGTTGGCGCATCGATATAACGACTCGAAGACTCGAAAAGCACGGAGGAAGACTGGCTGCAGGCTCCAGAAACAATATTAACGACGCAAGGACGAGCGGAGCGACAATAACCAGAAAACAAAAGGGGGAAGAAAAACAACTCCATGGACGTTTTAAGCGACTAACAAGCGAAATTTCACACGAGAAAACGTGGACGTGGCTAAGATAAGGAAACATTAAGAGAGAAACTGAATCTCTTCTTATAGCAGCACAAAACCACACCATAAGGACTTACAAAATACAGGAGTAATACATCAGTTAGGAATGTTCTCTTCGTACTATCAGGCTGTTATCGGTATTTGTCGCATGACCCACTAACCAGACGAGTATGGCACAATGCCGTTTATTCAATTGGGTCCGGGCTCATGGCCATAGCCCAGACACGCCTTGGGCCTCGTCGGCATTCCCATAAAAAGGGCATGTCTGGAACCAGATGATAATCCAAGCCCCTCCAAGGAGGGTTACAGCCTGCTGATGCGGCCCCCTGAGCCTCGAGGATACTGGCTAAGGCGTACCTCGACCGACTGCCACTGGAACCAGGACACACCTGACCAGATCCACGCACCGATAAAACGCGTCCGACCGAAGTGTGTCTGTAGCTCAAAGGATGCATTTTTTACAGGACGTATTTTAAATAACCGCCTTTGTGCAGATGATGAACGTCGAGTGAAGTTGTCACTCACCCTGACGTACTCTTTATTCGGTACGGCACTAATCTTCTGATTGATGGCCACTTTGAGTTCAGCTATGGATCGTGAATTGTTCTCATACACATTGTCATTTAAGAACCCCAGCGATAAAAAAAAAAATCTTGGGGTTCAGATTGAGTGAATCCGGAGACTACTCGGCTTCGCGGTGCCTGCTGTTCAGACGATTTGGGAAACGATGGTTGAGCCACTCTATCGTGCTGTGGGCAATATATGGAATTACCCCTGTAAAACATCTCGATTCACACCACGTGTCCTCCAGAACTTGTTCTGCACATCAATGGAAAGCTCCTTTGTGACAGTGACAGCCGATTTGATTGCGTTTTTTAGCTAAAATGATCCGATTATACAATGTTTTGAGAGTGTCACCCAGGACGTTTATTTCACAGAGTGCAAGGACCGCTGAAAAAACTCACTTGGGATCTCTGCGCCTCATTACAAACAGTTATTTCTATTGACATATCCAGAGAATTGATCAAAAGAAGTCAGGTTCCTCTTCAATCTTGTTCACAAACCACAAGCACATAACAAAACATTTTTCCATGTCAGCAGGGGTGAGTTTATGTTTGTTTAGGATTCTCTATGGGTTCAGATAAAAATCCTTCTTCAACATTCTTTACAACAATGAACGAGAAAGACAAAGTTATTGGGAATATATTCGAAAGAAGTTTGTCGGACATTTCCGACAGAATATTTCACTGCATCCACATTGTCAGGACATCTTGCAGTCAACTTCTTGCCAGGAGTGGGATTTTCTGCCTTTTTGTTGAGGTGTTTTACTGACCCCGTGGCTTGAAATTCGTGTACCCAACGAGAAATTTGTTTGTTTTTGGGTTTTTTTTCTGTATTGTTAAGCTTCCTGTGAAATTCTGCTTGCACTGTTTTGAATGATTTTGTCTCTAAATTAATAATCATTTTCAGATATGAAACAAAAAAATAGCACCCAGCAGATAACGTGCGAGTCTGTGACACCGTAGTTGGCGAGTTCCAGTTCCTGTCCCTCTTATCTTCAAAGATATGGGTTAAATAGTGCCACTACAGTTTTTCCACAGATAGAGTTCTGGCTTTAAATATCCCACAAAGTTATGTACGCCGTTAAACAAAAAAAGAAACACAACTATATAAGAGGGGCATACGTTAAGTTTCCAGACTTTTTTCGTATGGGCACTTTTATTGATAGTACACACATGAAACTCTATTCCCCTTCGAAGTAATCTCTTCCGGCTGCAATGCACTTTTGTACTGTTCCAACAACTTCTGGAAGGCCCCATGGAAGTCCTCTTGTGTTAGCGAGTCAATGACCTCCTCAATTGTCTCATAACGACAGCCTCTGAGCTAAGGGAATAACCAAAAGTCACAGGGAGCAAGGTCCTAACGATAGGGAGGCTGAGGAACTGTTCTGATGCCCATCTTGGTCAAATAGTCTGTGACAAGGATAGAGTTGTGGACTGGTGCATTGTCCTGCTGGAAATGCCACTGACCCGATTTGAAGAGTGCTGGTCTTCCTGAATCTCTTCCTGAACTCCCTTAAAAGATCAAAATAGTAACCCTAACTCTAACCTTGTGGTCAATCAACTCTGTATTGACTTCCTTACACCTCCCACACCTCTCATCATCTCTCACAGACTCCCTTCCTTCCTTGAATCTCTTATGCTACTCAAAAACTTATGCTCGATTCATGTAAGATGCTCCAAAAGCAGTCTGAAACCTTCCATACGTTTCTGTGGTATTTTTTCCAAGTTTAAAACAGAATTTTACTGCATATCGTTCTTCTAAAGTGTCAGATTGCATTTTTGAGATTTACCAGCTGTGACAATCAGGATTTTATAGGGTCTATTCCAATTCCTGCTGTAGCTGTTCATTTAAACCTGGAATCATAAAAATTGGTCAGTCATCTCATAAGATGTATAGCAATAACATATTGAATTTCCAAGAGTCTACACCCATTTTAAACGCCCATACGGAAATAGACTGGAAACTTATCGTATGCACCTCGTATATATATATATATATATATATATATATATATATTGATTTTAATATGATCAAATTCTCATCTTATATGATAAACTTCGTAAATATAATTTTAAAAAAAATGAATAGAAATATGCACCTAAGACCTATCATTTTTTTCCAAGATTTTGTTTGCTGATTCGATAAAATTCTCTATTACTGTGATTGAAAGAACTATGACACTAATTAAGTAGTAACCAAAATTTTGTCATGGAATGCTTCCACAAACTTTCGTCCAAACCGAAAAATATTGGGATAAAACAATTGACAAGATAATTAAAAGCTTCTATCCGTTTTTATCAGGAGTCATAGCCGTATAAATCGCAAGCTAAAACAATCATAAAGATATAATCAGAAGTTAATGTAATGATAAAGCAAAACCGAAAGAAATAAAATAAAAACCAAAGGAAAAAAGAAGCGAAAAATATCAGCTGAAACAATAAAAATAAGAAGAGAAAATATTAGCGCGAAAAATGGGTTTTAAATGCCCCGGTCGATTTTAAGCTACTAATTACGCCCGGGTTATTTCCATTGAAGACTCCATTAAAAGTCACCTTTACACTTTGTTCTCTTCATCCTAGCCATTCTTTTACGATTTTTATCTTTCCCTTTTTGTTTTTATTTTCTTTCTTCTAACTTTAATCTGTTTATTTTTTTATTTTTTTCGCTTTCCATGTGATCTTCTTCACTCTTTCTCATCCGGTTACAGTTTACTTCAATTATCCTTTCGCCGAAAATATGGTTTAGCGTTTCACGTTCTCAACTCCATGACTATTATCATAGGTTGCTCGCTGCACACACTCAGTTCTCTCACTCTCTCTCTCTCTCTCTCTCTCTCTCTCGTTTCTTCTTTCACTCCTTCTTGATCTGTCTGTCTCTTTCTCTATCACTTGCAAAGTTTTCTATAATCTTCTTCTCTTTTAAAGTTTATTCGTGTCTTTCTTTTCCTAATCTCTCAAATTGGCAGTCTGTTTCAATAAGGCGTTTTTTTTTTGTTTGCTTTTGTTTAAATCATTAAAATTTCTTTATTTGCAGATTGTGCCTAATTATTTCCATTATTTTATTTCCTCTTTATTAAACAACATATTTCAATATATATATATATACATGTGTGTGTGTGTTTGTGTGTGTGTGTGTGTGTGTGTATAAACTAGTCGTGCTGATAGTACTGATTTCCCTGATGTTCTCTCGTCATTCGTCCCTATTATCCATCACTCCTGGCAAGACTTCCACCCAACATATTGAAATATTAGACAGAATATATATATATATATATATATATATATATATATATATATATATATATATATGAAAGTAGATATGGATAAAATCCGACAGTATAAAGTTAGCAGAAAAAACATAATCCAAATAGGTGAATATACTATTATGTGAAGTCGACGTTAACGTTTCGGTTTCAGTAACCATCTTCAGGACTTGGATTTAAAAATAGTTCACATTGTGATGGATGCTTGCTGAAATGACAAGAGCAAATGAGAAATATACAACGAAAAGATTGATAAACGTGCACATATCGTTCATAATTCAAAAGTCATGAGAACGTGTCTGGAACGTGGAAAAAATATTTGAAAATGTTGGATTTTCGAAAGAAACGAGACAAAACCTCCCGTTTATTGGGAAATAAGCAAAGAAGTAAGTTTTCATATATATTGATCGTTTGGAATCATCTATGATAAATGTTATGTAAGATCGTATTTGGTATTTGGTTTTCCGCCTTGGTGGTGAAGATTGAATCCTCCTCCTCATCTTCATCATAGAGGTGCCCGTGGTGTAATAGTTATCGTCGTAGGAAATGGACACGGAGACACGAGTTTAAATCCTGGACGAGATTGTTTGCATTTCACATAGCACTAATACCCTTGGGAAAGGTATGAATCCAATTATTCTCCCTCCAGCTATGGGTAAATAGTAGGACAGACTGGGTTCTTCAGCCTTGGTGAGGCTACTAGTCTTGGAGAAGGAAAATTCTGAATTCCAACCTGTTAAACTCCGCTTAAAAAATTGACCTTGTGTCATATCCTGCCACAGCAGAGGGTTTGGTAAATAGGATCATCATCATCATGTCGCACCATCAGCATGGCTCTCCCTGACTCTCTCCCGCCACCTTTCTCTATCGTCCATCGCTTCCGCTAGGTCTTCAAGGCTACATCCCGTATTGGCACTCAGCTGTTGTTTGTAGGTCCTAGCTGGACGCCTTGCCTTTCTTCGTCCATGTGAGACGGTCAACATGAGTTCTGTACTGGAAGTACCTGCTAGATCTCCATTCATAAGTTAAATTGATACGCTTAAACTGGTTGTTATCTGAAAGGAAGAATTTGATACCTTATAACTATATTATTTGGATTAAGAAAAATTGTTTGAAGCTGTAAATGTTTACTATGGATGAATTCTAGTTGCTTGAAACCATGTAACAGTGTGTAAACAAATGACTATTATTAAATAGAAATAATTTCTTAAAACCGTTTTAGTATCAGTATTTGATAAGAATACATGAAACCGTAGTATTGTGTGGAAATTATTTGTATTAGATCGGAATACTCAAGATCACTTATATGTGCGAGAAAAGTCTTAAAAAACTTCTACTCTGGAATGGAAATTGTAATGTACAAGGAATGAAATTTTCCTTTTGTCATGAAGTAACCCTAAACAGATTAAGAGACCACACACACACACACACACACACACACACACACACACACACACACACACATACGAACACCCCCCCATATATATATATATATATATATATATATATATATCCAGAAACTGCTCACTGAAAATTATGTCTAAAATAAAATGAAACACGTACGCCAACCCTCCCCCAGAAACATGTACCAAATTATCTCCTAAGTAAAGTAAGTTGTCTCCCTTTAGTCGAGGCCGACCCGAAGGCTCCCTTTTCAATAGCTACTACACCGAGGTGTAGGGGAAGGCGCTACTCCTTTCCCTTGATTGCTCCACTTTACCCTCGATACGTACCTTATATTGCTGAGCGTTAAGCAAGGTGGTATCCAGTACCATTTTTAATGTCTTTGATATAACACGACCTGGGATTTAACCTAATTCTCCTGGACCATTAGCAAACACTCTACCCACAAGGCCAATGAGTCGAACGACCGACAGAATATTATATTTGTTATTGTAAAATATCATTTAAAAGAAAAAATCCGTGCTAATACATAGTAGTACCATTCTTAGTGACATCTTGCCATTATGACTCAACCTAATTACAAGTATTTTAGACCTATATGTGGAACACACACGTTGTGATCTATGGGTTGACAAAAGACAATTATGTTGGAGAAGGAATTGGATATGTGCACAACACCTCTTGGCTGGGGCTGCTGAATACACCGACTGCACCTCTGCAGACAGGTAAGACCCTATCCCCAATAATGACATTACACTCGGTGATGGTGAAACTCCAGCTCTTGATCTTTTGGGAATTGGGAATACTCCTTCATTGCAATTGTTCCCTGGTCCTCTATGATGCTCTTTGGTTGTAACTATTTTGGTCAAGTCTATGGGTCAAATAGTACAGTTTAACCATTTAACTGTGTGCAAACAAATGACCCGGTAATTTGAACAGTCAGTGTTAACTAGCACTACTTGAAGCCATTCAACTGTGTGCAAATAAAACTATTATCGATAGGAATACTTAAAACCATTTAAATGTGTACAAACAAATGAACACCGGCCTGTTTCCTACAAATACTCATTTACAAATTATGTATTAAATATCAATATTTATGAACAGGAATTTACTTTGAATAACCTACGTAGATTGGTATGCCATAAAACCCAACCAAACACCCAAATAACTGCGGGAAAACGAATCAATGAATTTAAATAGAATTATTGTGTTAAATAGTAATTCGTGAATTCATTTAACTCTGTGCAAACGAATAAGTTTGATTCGTTTAAAAAATTGTTACCTATAAACTATTCGTTTACAAGTTCGACAATAGTCCGGAAGACCTGGGTTCAATACCAGGTTACGTCATACCAAAGAATTTTAAAATGGTACTTGATACCTTCTTGATTAACACTCAGCAATATAAGGTACGTATCAAGGGTAAAGAGGAGCAATCCAACCTTCTGTTAACCCTCGACTAAAGGGAGACAGCTTTACTTTACTTACTTAATATGTATATAAAGAAAATTTAGCATTAGATAACCAACAATGTTTGATATGATGTAAAATACAACTTAAAGAAGAAGTTCACTCTAACTTCGAGTGGTAGTGCCAACTAGGGTCCCATTTACGGATCAAATAGAATTATTGAATCCTTTTCTTGACACAATTTAACTGTGTGCAAACAAATCATCGATATCAAATAGATTCATTAGTGTTAAATAGCAACACTTGAATCCATTTAATTGTGTGCAAATGAAATAGCTCTTTTTCGATTAAAAATATTGTTACTTATTAAGAATTCGCTTACAAATCATATTTGATATATTCATAAGTAACCTTCAAGGATTGATATACCATAATCTAGTAAAGTAAACTTAGCAACCGTAGTCAAGGGCGACCAGAAGGCTCCCTTTTCAATAGCTACTACACCAAGGTGTTGGGGAGGGCGCTACTCTTTTCCCTGGATTGCTCCACTTTACCCTCGATACGTACCTTATATTGCTGAGTGTTAAGCAAATAGGTATTAAGTACTATTTTTAATGTCTTTGGTATAACGTGACCTGGGATTGAACACGGGTCTCCTGGACCAATGGCGAAGACTCTCCCCCCTAGGCCAATGAGCCGGTAAATTTTACTTACTATATGCCATAAAATTCACCGGAAAGTTAACCAACCAAATAAGTGGTTCTTTTTCAAGATGTTTTTTGAACTCAATTATATTAAATATGGATACTTTTTAAACAGATGCCTTTTGTCCTTTATATAGGACCCAAACGGGGTCTGAATCAGTGTAGACCCGGGAGTAATGTCAATTATTCCATAACCCCCAGATCTCTAGGATTCAAGCCTCACCATCAAGTGCAGTTTATTTTATACCTAAGACACCCTCTTTTTTTCCAAGTTCTTATCTCTCTGCAGGGAGTATTCTGCATATTCTAGGTCCGTCGAGAGAGCTCACATATGCAAATGAGAAAAAATAACAATATATACGTGGAAAAAACTCCTCCATTATAATAAATTACAAACAAAATTCTTGCAAGAAATCTCATCCATGTTTTAAATAAATGAAGCAAACCCAGTTATTGATTTTCTTTCATTGCAACAAGATTTAAGAATATGGAATGGTACATTTTTGTTATGTTTGGCTTTTTCTATTACCGTTTACATTTCTGTGGCAGGTAAGATTGTTTATCACCAACGTATTCAGAACATGAACTTTCTGATAAAATTTTGTTGTTTAACGTAAAATTGTTAGTTCTGAGGTAACCATACAAGTTAATTAAAAATCAATGCCTTCACCAAATGTGTGTGACAAGTTTGGATTGTTTATTTTTTCTTTTTCTTTTTTTTTTGTTTATTAGCATATCAATTCAATTTACACAGTTTAATAGTTAAAAACATTTCTATTTCAAACTTTTCAGTTTAGTCAAAAAGTTCTAATTCAAACACTTCAGATTAGTATAAGTATGGTTTTGTTTATTCATAGTTAAATGTCAAAACAGTCCTATTTCAAACAATTCAGTTTAACGTTGTACAGTTTTAATGTCAAAAATAGTTTCATTTCAAAGAATTCAGGTTAGCATACAATAACATTTCGATTTCAAACAATTCAGTTTAGCATAAGTTCAATTTAAATGTCAAAACAGTTCTACTTCAAGCAATTCAATTTAGTTTAAGTACGAAGTACAATTTAATGTAATTATAGGACCCTCTCAGGAGCTACCACTCTGGGCCAGAGTGGACCTTGGAACGATAGTAATGAAGGGGTACTCCGCATTCCCCAAAGCTCCAGCATTTCTGGAACTTCACCATCAGTTTGTTTATTGTCATATCTAGGACACTCGTTGGGGTTCTTATTCCTCTACAGAGAAGCAGTCAGTGTATTGAACAGCCCCAGCCAACTTGGCAACGATGATTATTATGATGCTTTTAAGTATCCTTTTACGCCATGTGTAATGATATTTACACGATTCTGTAGTCTATGGTCCTGAAGAAATATTTTTTACGTTAAATTCTTCCTTTGAGTATATCAAACATGTATACCTAATTTCGATGACCATATCAAACAATTTGGTCGTCAACAGAAAATATACAAATAAACGAGCACTAATTCTTTATCTGTATTTAATATATGTCTTAATGCAAAATTTACATTAAAAAATATTTCAATTCTGATTTTAGAAGAATCTTAAAGCTAATATTTGAAGGAAAGGCATGCGCATACATCCCTTAGATATATGAAGGAATAAGTGCCTATAGGATAAGATACCTGACTGTGAGTGTTCAGAAGTGATAAAATCACACACACACACACACACACACACACACACACATATATATATATATATATATATATATATATATATATATATATATATATATATATATTACCCAGTCAACTGGGGCGGTAGAATACACCAACTGCACCTCAACAGTGGGGTAAAAAAAAAACAAGGACTGTCCTGATATGACACTAAACAATTTGATAGTAAGGTTCCTGGAATACTGGAGCTTTGGCGAATGCAGAGTACCCCTTCATTGTCATTGTTACCAGGTCCACTCTGGCTTGGAGTTGTAGCATCTGATAGGATCCTATCAATGGATCAATTAAAAATAAATTGAGTACCTATTCAAAGATAAATTGTTTGAAAAAGAACTGTTTTTAACATTGAAACTGTACTTAAGATAAACTGAATAGTTTGAATTAGAACTGTTTTACTAAACTGAATAACTCGAAATAGAAATGTTCTTGATAATTAAACTGAATTGTTTGAAATAGAACTGTTTATTCATATAAAAATGTATTTGGCATTAAATAACTCACAAAGGTTGATATGTCATAAACCAAAACGAAGAAACAAAGAAACAAACAACATATATATATATATATATATATATATATATATATATATATATATACTTTGAGATTTTTAAAAGGCTTTTAGTCATATACATTTTCATCCATGTTAAACAGTCATGCCAATGATAATGATATAATCTTTTTTTATCTCTTTTTTAAACTCTTGTGATGAGGATGTTGAAGAGAGTACTTTTTAAGTACTTCGAAGGAGATGAACCAATCCCAAAAAATTAAAAAAAGACGATTAAAAATAACCAAAGAAATAAGAAACAGAGAGAGAGAGAGAGAGAGAGCGAATTAAAATACATGAAAATATTTTTTTTATTTTCTTTTCCACCTCTTTTCTTTTTATTTGTTCATTCATTTATTTATTTATTTGATAGCTAGGGATAGAAGTGGAGGAGGAGTGGAACCAAAACATTATTGGATTTTTCTGTTCGATAAAAATTTTGCGCTGTTTCTGTTTGATGTTTCCATCTAAAACGCGGCCCACCCTCAGCGGTGAAAAAAAAATTATTTCGTTCCTGCGAGGGACCTTATGTACTTCGCAGGGAGGAAGTAAGCAGGAAATTACACATATGAATTTATTATTATTATTATTATTATTATTGGGTTTGGGTAAAATTATTAGGATAAGAGTTGTTGTAGTTTTAAGTAGCGGTCGTAAGTTTTTAAAGCATCATTAACGTCGTTCCTATCGTCATATTCATAATCATTATCATCATCATCATTAAAAAACGAATTCTTCAAAGTTGTAGCCGTATCGTTACTATCGTAAGGCTGAACTCTAGCAAAACGCTTATAGAAAAATCAACATATGAACTATTCCTGGGTGCTGCATGCTGTTTTCACTAATACTGGAAGCGGTACCCTAAAACGAGCGACTGTACGGCCACACACATCTTACAAACTATTTGGATCAGTACTACTGTATGGTTGTACTAGTTGGACTATAGAGAAAGGCTTAGAGATAAAGCTAGACGTAAACTACACAAAGATACTGCGGAACTTTTTTGAACAAATCCTCGAAGCAGCACTCAAAATAAAGAATTGCTGTACGGCCACTTACCTCCCATCTCAAAAATTATCCAACTAAGACATGCTAGGAACTGTTGATGAATCCAGGGAAAAGTAATAATAGGACCCTACCAGGTGTTACTGCTCCGGGCTATAGTGGACCTGTGAATGATGGCAGTGTAGGGGTACTCCGCATTCCCCAAAGCTCAAGCATCACTGGAACATCACCATCAGATTGTTTAGTGTCATATCCAGGACACTGGTTGAGGAAGTCTTGCCTCTCTGCTGAGAAGCAGTCAGAGTATTCTTCAACCCCAGCCGACTGGGCAAGTATTATTTTGCTTCCGGGTGATTCCCTTTTTAAAGTTGCAACGGTTCTCTGAAATTTCCAACCCACAACTAAGTGGTTTTCCTTGTCAGGAACTCTTTGAGTGGACCTGCTCTAATATAGCATTTCAATGAAAGTGTCATTATTTAAGAAAATATTGTCAATATTTATCCCACACCCTGATGAAGTGAAATGGTAGAGCTGTAGCTGCTCAAAACATATCTTCCATTTGCTTACCACTAAAGGCACCTGTGTGGCAGCAATTCTAATGATAAAGATCAATCAGTCGAACCTAATCGTTGCGGGGGTCGAGTGACCACGACAAATATTACGTTAAAAGAATTATTATGGAAAATATATACCACTCATTTTAGCATCATATTTTCGTTTGAGGAGGCCATGTTTATTCAAAAGGAACTGTTTCGCATCGTATTTGTAAGTCTATTTTTTTAACCTTTCTGAATTCTAGACTTTTAAGTTGGACACTGACTGATCCTCCGACCAAATTTCCAAGTTTTTATTTATTTATCATTCCTTCTGAACACATGGAATAGTTTCAACGTTATGCTGGGACATAGATCTATAGATTTCCATAAAAACGCAAACTATTTCCTGCCGATAAGCGAGGATAACAGCACTATAAACAAAAGTTTATCATCGGTGACACATATTAAGCACAGAAACACCCGTGAAAAGCGGCTTAACATAATGATAACAAAAAATGGCTAAGCCTACAAAATCCCTTCAACAGAAATCACTCGACACTCATGTGTTTTTGTTATTAAGAACTTCATCATCATCATCATGTCGTGCCGCTAGCATGGATATCCCTGACCCTCTCTCGCCACTCCTCCCAATCGTTCATCGCCTCTGGCAGGTCTTCTGGGCTACATACCGTATCCTCACACTGCTGCTGTATGTATTCTCTAGCTAGTCGTGCTGCTTTAGCTCGGCCATATGTGGGGGTCCATAGGAGTACATCACTTATTAGCTCGTCTCTCCTCCTTCAGCAGTGTCCTGAGTACCTGGTTCGTCTAACTTGAATTGTTTTCGTGATGGGAGAAAGGTGACCGTATAGTTAGTGCTTTGTGGGATGTTACCGCCAGGACTTGTTTAATATTGCTCGCAACATTCTTGTGTAGTTGCCGTCTAGCTTTTTCTCCATCCGTTTTGTTAGCGTTCAAGAGGTGCATCCATACAGCACTGTCGACGCGACCGTTGCTTGGAAGAAACTACGTTTCGTTTTATCGGTCAGGTCTGTTTTCCATATGACCGATAGTTTATCGATACCAGTTCATGCCTTCGTTAGCCACGTGTCAATGTATTTTTCGGTTGATGGGACACTGCTTCCTAGGTCGGTGAATTTGTCTACTAGTTTCAGAGAGGGGTTCCGTCAAGTGTGGAAATGTGGCCTGCTTGATTAAAGCACATATATTTTGTTTTGTGTGCATTGACATGGAGGCCAATGACTGCGGCGGCTCGTTCCAAACTATGCAGTAGTGTTTCGGCTTGGTTAGATGTATTCGCCAGGAACGCTATGTCATCGGCGTAGTCGGCGCCGGTAATTGTTTTTGCAGGGTACCTTCTGCTTCTTTTCTTTGTCAGCTCGAAGCCGTTCTCTCTGATTTTATCGATCGATGTTCTAAACACGTAGTCTAAACAGATGATAAAGAGGTAGCGTGTCCCCTTGTAGTACTCCTGCTACAAGGTCCAAGTATTTGTGTCTCCATCTGGTGAACGTACTTTCACTTTGGTGTTTCTATAGAGAATCGTTATTGCTGCTACGGTTTCTTTTTGTAGGCCGTATGCTAGTAGGATTTGTTCCATCTTCCCACTGTGAATGGGAACGAAGACCTTGGTAAAGTCGACAAATAGTAATGTCATCTGTAGTTTTTTTTGCTCCAAGGATTCTACTGATGGTCCATATTTGTGAGGTCGTGGATCTATTTCTTCGGAAGCCATTTTGGTTTTTTCAAAGGATGTTGTCGATTTTGGGTTCTATGCGGTTGCGTAGGAGGGCATTGTAAATATTGGCTGCTATGGATGTAAGTGTTATACCTCGGTAGTTCTTGGGTAATCCGAGGTCACCATTTTTAGGGAAGGGGTATAAAATGAAACGCAGTTTCTTCCAGGCAGCGGTTGTGTCGATACTGCTATATGGATGCACCACATGGACGCTTACGAAGCGGCTGGAGAGGAGGCTGGACGGAAATTATACAAGAATGTTGAGAGCAGTATTAAACAAGTCCTGGCGACAACACCCCACGAGACTCCAACTATGCGGACACTTGCCCCCCATCACAAAAACTATACAAGTTCGACGAACAAGACACGCAGGACACTGCTGGAGAAGCAAGGACGAGCTCATAAGCGATGTACTCCTGTGGACCCCCACACATGGATGTGCAAGAGTGGGACGACCAGCACGAACTTACATACAGCAGCTATGTGAGGACACGGGATGTAACCCTGAAGACCTGCCGGAGGCGATGAATGATAGGGAGAAATAGCGAGAGACGGTAAGGGATATCCGCGCAGGCGGCGCGACATGATGATGATGATGATGATGATGATGCATCTCTTTATCCATCTGTCAATCGGATTTTGATGATAGACTGCGTTACAGTGTCGGAGCAGTATGTCGTCAAATTGTCTGGTCTTCTATACTTCTTGTGGAATCTCGTCAAGCCCTGCAGCTTTCCTATTTTAAATTTTTCTGAGAACCGAGTCGAGTTCTTCTTGCGTGAACGGTCCTAGTTTAATATCTAATTGCATACTAATAATTGAGGTGATTGGTTCATGCCTAATTTTCGGTGGGTTTCCAAGTAGATTTTCGAAATGTTGTTTCCATAGTTTTATTCTTTCTTGTTGGTTTGCAGCTTTTCCTTCTATTCACTTCATTTATTGTTTGCTAGGCTATCCTAGATTGCCTATCTTCCACTGAGTCTCTCATCTTATCTATCTGTTTTTGAAGGTATTCTGTCTTCTTTTTGATATTGTGCCTTTTTTAGTTTTATGGCATTTGTGTTTGTTGTGTTTTTCCTATAGCTTTTGGAGGCAGTTTTTACGTCTGCACGTTTTTCTCTAACCGCTAACGTTTCCCATGGGACTCTATGTTTAGTTCTAGGTTTTGTTGGAATACACTTCTCTGTCGCCTCTAGGAGCGCATTGACGAAATTCTCATATTCGTCATTTGGGGTACCTTTTTCTGTCTTCTCTTGTAATGTCTCGAATCTGTTTCTCAATTCTAATACATATTTATCTCGAATATCTCTGTTGTTAAGAAGGACTTAGTCATAGAATTTGGTGGTCGCTGTTCGTGTGGCATTTTTTCATAGGCTTTGTCTAATCTTTGCTGTGACTATTCGGTGATCGGATAAGAATTTATTGGAAGGAAATTAGAATGAAAAAAAGTTACACCGAACCGAAAGATAAAGAGAAGATATTTTAGTTTGATTTGGTTGGGTTTTATGACATATCAACTTTGTGGGTTATTTAATGCCAAATCCATTTGTATACATATAAATTCAGTTTAGCATAAGTACACAGTTTAGTTATATTTGTCCCATAGATAGGATACTATCAGGTGCTACCACTCCGTGCCTCGGTAGACCCGGGAGCAATCGCAATAAAGGAGTACTTTGCATTTCCTAAAGCTCCATCATTTTCTGGAGCCACATCAGATTATATATTGTCATATACAGGGTACTCGTTAAGAGAAGTCTTACCCCTCTACAGAGATGCATTCGGTGTATTCTGAAGTTGCAGACGACTGGGCCATACAGAGAAGATAAGACAAATGCCGGTAATATTAGGATTTGATTAGTAAAGGTTAGAAAAATGATAGCGAAAGAAAGAAAGAGAGAGAGAGAGAGAGAGAGAGAGAGAGAGAGAGCGATTAAGTTATTTATGACGTAAATCACACACACACAAACACACACACATACATATATATATATATATATATATATGTGTGTGTGTGTGTCTATGTGAGTATGTGTGTAATTTACGTCATAAGTAACTTAAAATCTCTTCTCTCTCTCTCTCTTACTCTACACACACACACACACACACACACACATATATATATATATGTGTGTGTGTGTGCGTGTCTGCGTGTGTGTTTCTGTGTGTTTGTGAGCGCGTGTGTATGTGTGTACATGCATACAAATACCAAAAAATTACTCAAATGATTTTTCCTGAAGCTGAAGCCTGTCCGTCACCCACACACACACAATAATATATATACATACATGCATATATGTATATATATATATATATATATATATATTGGCAGTAAGTTATTATTTAGACATGTTTAGTTAACGACTATGGAGCTTTGCTTTTTTATGTTCATTTTTCCTATCTTTCTAGCAATTTCTGGGTGTGCTTGAGGGGTGGGGGTGGTTCTAGTTTATAGAGGAGTAACAAACGTTATACTCTCTAGCACTTTCGATCACATCTATCGATCCTCTTTGGAGAGATTACTTTTTGTCGGTATTGTTTGTTTTTGTTTAATTTGAGTGTGAAAGTTATAACGTTAGAAGGTTTTATTACACAAAGAAAACAGCAAGAAAGTTTGAAAAAACAAACAAAAAACATAAAGAGAAAAAAATAAAAAAGGACGTCACTGAGGTCTTTAACCAAACATGTTTCTCTTTCTGACTCTGTCTTTCTCTTTCTCTCTCTCTCCCCCTCTCTCTCTCTATATATATATATATGTGTGTATGTGTGTGTATGTGTATGTGTGTGTGTTTATTTGAGCTTATTTGTATGTTTGTGTATGTGCATTCGCGTGCAAGAAAATGCTGCACACACACACACACACACACACACAAATATATATATATATATATATATGTAAATATATATATATATATATATATATATATACTTGTATGTATGTGTGCACATCATATTTATATTTGCTCTTTGTTGTAACCAAGTTAAATATTTCCTTTAGTTTCTCCGTTTACAAAACACATCTGAAACGCAGCATTGAAAAATCAAAGAGGACATCAACGTGTACAGGAAAAGGTAAAGAAGCGGAAATGTTAGGCAAAATATATCTAAAAAAGAAAAAAAAATCTAAAATGTAAAAAAACCAAAAAAAAAAACATAAGCATATAGGTCGATTTTTCTATTTAACCTACTTTCCAATAGAAATGCAGTTATTACCAGCTCAAATATGCAGATGGTATATCGGCGCTGATAAATATGAGGCTTTGTCAGGTAACACTTTTTCGGGGATGAAGATGTTAACTACTTAGTTCGAAGGGGTGACATTCATTTGTATGCTCAACATCCTTTACTCAACCAATAATATTTTTGCTCTATTTAATGGCATATCAACTGATTGCAGGTTATTCAATGCTAGAATTTAAGTCATTTGTAAAAGTTGGTTTAGGTTATTTTTGTTTAAAGGTATATCGACTTCTTAATGTTATTAAGCTCGAACATACATACATTAGCTGTGTGCCGATACGTGATGTAGCCCTGAAGACCCGCTGGAAGGAATGGTCAAAAGGGACAAGTGGCGAGAGAGGGTCTGGGATATCCGTACTGATGATGCGACATGATGATAATGATGAATGTTATTCAGGGTCGAAATTTAGTTTCTAGCAAGAAATTCCTGATGGGTGATATACTATCAAAATATTACTAATTTGTAAACGTTTGATTCTGTTTATTTGCTTAACGGCATATCAATTCTTTATGAGTTATTTAATGCCAAAGTTTAATTCTTTTTTAAATGTATAATTGTAATCGTAACAATGAACATGGCGACATGAGTTCAAATACTGGACGAGACTGATTGCATTTCACATAGCACTAATACCCGTTGGAAAGGTATGAATCCAATTATTCTCCCTCCAGCTATGAATAAACAGAAGGGCAGACTGTGTTCTTAAGCCTTGGTGAGGCCACTAGTCTAGGAGAAGGAAAACTCTCAATTCAAACCTGTTAAACTCCGCTTAAAAATTGACCTTGTGTCATATCCTGCCTGAGCGGAGGGGTTGGTAAATATGCATAAATTCAATTTTTTAATCTTGCAAGAAATTACCCGTCTATTTTACAAAGATAATCTGTTTGCACTCTGTAATATGATATCAACTATACTTATCTAAATAAATAATTAATCAATACTTTTCAAATATTCCTACTTAACATAAATGCTTTTATTTCATAGTTATCTTTTGTTTGCAGTTTCTAGTATTTCTATCAAGTGGAAATATTTTTTCAAACTGATAGACTTGACACATAGATGGGACTCTAAAAGGTACTACCTTAAGTCGCCTCCAACTTTGGCTACGTCGACTACGATGCAAAATTTCGCTCAGACATTCAGCCACTTCATCCCTGGGCATTTTTTTTTCTGGAGACATTCACGCTTCTCTCCCCAAACGACCAGGACCACACATTCATAGACGACAACGTACCTGTCCTTAACCAGCAAACACGATTTTTGCTACACCTATGGCGACCATATCTCACTCACACATTCAACAATGCCTCAACCGTAACGCTGCACATTTCGCTCAAGCATTTAGCTACTAAAATTCCTTATCAACTCGATAACTATTTCCTTGCTTCCTTCCTTCCTTCCTTCCTTCCTAGAAGACTTGCAGCATAAACGTAAACCCTGTATTCCATGCTGCCATTAAAACCTCCATATAAAAACCTCTCAGCATCTTCGAATCCTCCTCCTTTATTTTCCAACAACATTTAGCGACATTGGTCAGCCAATCATTGTTAGTGACTTTGAATCTCACCAAATGTTTTATACGTAGTGCCTTCAATAAGTTTCCAGACTTTTTTGTTAAGGCATTTAAAATTGTCGTAGACTCTTGAAAATTCACTTTGTTATTGTTATACATCTTATAAGATGACTGGCCAATTTTTATGATTTCAGATTTAAATGAACAGCTACAGAAGGAATTGGAATACACCCTACTAAAGCCTGATTGTCACATCTGGTGAATTTCACAAATTCTATCTGACAGGTGAGAAGAACGATATGCAATAAAATTCTGTTTTAAACATGGAAAAAATGCCACAGAAACGTATGCAATGCTTCAGGCTGCTTTGGGAGCATCTTGCATGAATCGAGTATCAGCTTTTGAGTGGTATAAGAGATTCAAGGAAGGCAGGGTGTCTGTGAGGGATGATAAGAGGTGTGGGAAGAGTAAGGAAGTCAATACACCAGAGTTGATTGACCAAAGTATTAGGGGTAGGGTTACTATGTTGAGGTTTTAAGGGAGTTCAGGAAGAGATTCCTAGGGAAGAGGGCAGCACACTTGAAATCGGGTCAGTGGCATTTCCAACAAGACAATGCACCAGTCCACAACTCCATACCTGTCACAGACTATTTGACAAAGATGGGCATCAAGATAGTTCGTCACCCTCCCTATAGTCCAGACCATGCCCCCTGTGACTTTTGTTTATTCCCTAAGCTCAGAGGCCGTAGTTATGAGAGAATTGAGGAGATGAAAGAGGATGTGACGAAGGTCATTGACACACTCACACAAGAGGACTTCCAAGGGGCCTTCCAGAAGTTTTTAGAATAGTACAACAAATGCATTGCAGCCGGAGGAGATTACTTCGAAGGGGACTTGAGTTTCATGTGTGTATTATCAATAAAAGTGCCAATACGAAAAAAGTCTAGAAACTTATTTAGTGATCCTCGTACAACCGAATTTGAGCCAAATTAAACAATATTTAATAAATATCAACGATACTCATATGGAAGTCAGACCTGCCCAATAAAATGAAACGCAGTTTCTTCCAAGCAGCAGTCGTCTCGATACTGCTATATGAATGTACTACATGGACGCTAACTAAACGGACGGAGAAAAAGCTAGACGGCAACTACACAAGAATGCTATGAGCAATATTGAACAAGTCCTGGAGGCAACACCTCACAAATCACCAGCTGTACGGCCCCCAACCTCCCATCACCAAAACTATCTAAGTTAGAGAACCACACATTTCAGGACACTGCTGGAGAGGCAGGGACGAACTCATAAGTGATGTACTCCAATAGACCCCCTCATATGGCCGAGCAAAAGCAGGACGATCAGCTCGAACCTACATACAGCAGCTATGTGAGGATACGGGATGTAGCTCTGAGGACCTTCCAGAAGCGATGAATGATAGGGAAGAGTGGCGACAGAGGGTCAGGGATATCCGTGCTGGCGGCATGACATGATGATGATGATGATTAATCTTATGCTAGACATAATCTATGCTTAATCTAAATCTATTTTTTGATTCGAATAAACATACAGGTGCTGATATACTATATTTATTAATCTGACTGAGTTTAGGGAAAAGTGAAGTCAAGCCTTTCATAAAAGCATTAACTTAAATTGATTATAATCAGTCTCTGTCGGAATCCAAAATGTGTTTACTGATCACGTTTCCCGTGTCAATACGAAAGACAAGGCCACAACTCTCGTATATCTGTTTCCAGAATGACTAAACCCACACCATAACTGCGTGACGTAGTCGAAGAATAAAAATACTCGGCGTAGAACACAACACTAAACATGCACCAAGATATTAAAATATCAATGTTGGTGTCTCAAGTCATGTACATCACTCGGCTACCAGTCAACCCGTTCCTTTCCTGTTGGTACAGCAATCCTCATCTAGAACATTTTACTACCAAATATTCTGTTACATAAAAACATTCAAAATTATGAACATACACAGACATACAAACACACATGAGCAAACACACATGAGCACTCTGGTGAAGAAATTTTCGGCCGCCGCTCGCATAATGCAAAGCTCTTCGAAAGAATTGAACCCTTTGGTAGCTGATAGTGTATAAAAAAATGTAAACAAACGGCTGCTGCTGTTGCTACATAAATACCTTTAAAATTCCCTTTGCCATACGTGGTATGGTTATTGCCCGAGCGGTCTGAGACTTAGTCTATCGGAAAGCTGGATGGGTTTCGATCCCGGCTTTGAGCGTCCAACGTGTCTAGCCACACTGAAGAGTTCTGATAGAAGGAAGCAGTCTCACTGTGGATGAAGATATATATATTTATATATATCTATATACTACATATGCGTAAATTTTCTTATATATATATATATATATATTGTATACATGTAAACTACCTTATTTTCTATACATGGAAAATATCTAACAAATGAATTATTTTGTATTTAGATACAAGTTCTTCTTCATGACAAGTTTGCGTAAGGACTTCTAAAGTTTTTATTTAAAAAATATTATCCTTCCTCTTATCAATTATGATTCTTATGTTTAATCTATCTATCTATCTATCTAATTATGTGTGTGTGTGGGTGTATTTACCAAACACTCCTCACGAGTAGAATGTGACACAAGGTTAATCTTGTAAGTGGAGTTTAACAGGTTTTTAATTCAGGATTTTCTTTCTTCAAGACTGGTTGCCTAACCAAGGCTAAAGAACTCAAACTTCTTTACTATTTACCCAAAGCTAGAAGGAGAATAATTGGTTTCATACCAAGGATATTAGCTCTATGTTAATTGCAACAGCCTCGTCCAGGGTTTGAACTCGTGTCACCGTGTTCATTTTCAACGATGATAGCCATTACACCATGTTCAACTCCTCTCTCTCTCTCTCCCTCCCTCTGTGTATGTGTGTGTGTGTGTGTGTGTCTGTGTGTGTGTGTTTGTGTGTGTGTGTGTTTGATTAACACATTCGCATGAACAGGATGATTCAAGGTCAGTTTTAAAGGAGAGTTTAGCAGGTTTGAATTAAGAGTTTTCCTTCTCTTTGATCGGTTGTCATACCGAGGTTAAATATCCCTACTATCCAACCATAGCTAGTGCGTGGTAATAATTGAGTGCATACATGTCCCAAAGATATTAGTGGGTCTCCTCGTGGTGTAATGTTTAAAGTGATGGACTGAGGATTCGTAGTATGCGAGTTCGTACTCCAGTCGCGCTATTATGTTCACTTTCGGGCAAATGCCATTGGGAAAGGTATGAACCAAATTATCCTCCCAGCTATGGGTTAAATAGTACATCTACTGTTCTTCTAGAAGAATGGTTTTGGCATTAAATAACCTACAAATGTTGATATGCCATTAAACAAAAAAACCAAACCAACCAAACCAAAGATATTAGCAAACGGACACGTCTAGGATTTGAACTCAGTTCACTGGGCCCGTTTCTCATGCCGATAACAATTACACTAATATCGTAGAGTAATGGTTACACACACACACACACACACACATATATATATATATATATATATATATATATATATATATATATATATATATATATAATTGTGTGTGTACGTGTGTAGATCAATAGTTAGATGACAAGATTTTCTTTTTTTAATAATATATAGATTATTTGAAACTATCCGAAGTAAAAGTTTTCAATCACAGAACAAAAAGAAATTACATTTCACTTCCAATACCAGGATCAACCATGATGCTTAACTTCAAATATGCATTTTTCATGTTCTGCTCTTCTTGTAACGTCATCTCTAACATTTTTACCCTGTAAGAGATATCCTTCGTAACTTGCATTTAGATGTCTTCTGAACTTCTCATTCAAAACTATATTTCTTCCGGCATCTTCAATCAGCCCTTCTTTTAAAATACCATACGTATGTTACTGTCCCCCTTAGGATTAAAATTTAACTTCTTTCTCTCTATTTTTTTTTACATTACTTCTCTCGTCTCTCGTAAGAATTCTACCGTCTACAGCTTATTTTATTCAAATTATTTTCTTCCTTTCCCTTAAGTTTTTGTATATGTATTCCTTCAACGCCATTCTCTTTTCTAATGTTTTTTTTTAATTTTTTCACTTATCTTGTAGTTTTCAGTCTCTTTGCGTTTACCCCTGCTTTCTTTTGCTTCTATTTCATCGACAAACTCGGTTGCCCTTCTAATTGTTCCAATTCCTCTGCTTTTTTCTCCCTTGCATTTGGACCGGTGCATCTTTCCGACTGAGCCCAGTTAATATCTGCCTGCTCTTATCTCTCTCGCTTGAAGGGAAGCTATGGGAATTGTCAGGGGCTTTCGGGACGACCAGCACCGGAAACGGAAGTTGCACCGAACAGACTTCAGAACCAATATCCGGTTCGCTAACAGCCCTCACCTATACTTGTACGTGAACGCTAGCAAATGGTGACATTGATTGGGTATCTCTACCACCCGAAGAAAATTCCTTGTCAGGAAGATATCTTTAGGGCTGGGCCTCTGTCTTATATGGGGTGAGGACTGAAGGATGATGGAAAAGCAGTATGTGACTTCATGTGGCTTCAGGGTCGTGGGATGATGCGGCAGTAGTCTAGGGACCAGTGAAATATTTTGTACATGAAGTGGGAATAGTCAGGCCAAAACTTCGAATGATCATAACGACAACAAAGGGAAAAAAGAAAAAAAAGCAATGTAACTACAGCGAAATTATCATCATCTTCAGCAGCAGCAGCTACAAGAAGAAGAAGAAGAAGAAGAAGAAGAAGAAGAAGAAGAAGAAGAAGAAGAAGAAGAAGAAGAAGAAGAAGAAGATTGGGTAGAAATAATCAAAGTACGTATCAATCAAAGTACTAAGATCACTTGTATGGTGTCGTGATAATTATGTGAAAATTAAGAAAACTTATATGGAAAGAAATAACTCATGTGTAAGTGATATGAATGAATAAACAAATAAACAAGGATACATCTGCAGTATCGTAATTATCACCATCAAGCTGCTTAGTAGGTTGGTAGATTTTTTGGTTGATTGGTATGGCATATCAACCCTCGTAGATAATTTAATGCCAAATTCTGCTTATTCATACATATTAAATATATATAATTTCTTAACGAATAATTTGGTAGAGGTTTAAATGAGCCAGCTATCATTTGTTTGCACAGTTAAATGGTTAAATAATTCTGTTAGCATACAGTTAAATGGTTTCATATATTGCTATCAAAGGTTTATATATCTATTTGTACCCTATTAAATGGTTTTATATATTGCTATATAATAGAAATAGTTCTGTTAGCATACAGTTAAATAGTTTCATATATTGCTATCAAAGGTTTATATATCTATTTGTACCTTATTAAATGGTTTTATATATTGCTATATAATAGAAATAGTTCAGTTAGCATACAGTTAAATAGTTTCATATATTGCTATCAAACGTTTATATATCTATTCGTACCCTATTAAATGGTTTAATATATTGCTATCTAATAGGAATAGTTCTGTTGGCACACAGATGGTTTAAGTATTGCTATTTAACACTAATTGCTATATTTGCACAAATTCAAATTGTTTCAAATATTGCTATCACTCACTAATAGTTCTGCTTGTACACATTTAAAACGATTAAAAGTGTTGCTATCTAAAACCAATAGTTCTATAAGCCTACACTTAAATGGTTTCAAGTATTGTTATGTGATAACAATAATTCACTTTAACATTATTCATTTGTTTGCACACAGTTAAATGCTTTCAAGTAAAATAAATGATTATGTAATTTTATTTGACCTAAATATTGAACCAAATAAGTACTACTATTGCAGGTCAGAGTGGACCTGGGAGTAATGGCAATGAAGGAGTACTCCATATTTCCGAGAACTCAAGAACTGGAGTCTCACCATCAGATGCAGTTGATTGTCATATCTAGGACACTCGTTTGGGGTTTTACCCCTCTACAGAGAAGTTCTCGGCGTATTCTACTACCCCAAGGGACTAAGCTTATTACTATCCACCTAAAGGGAGATATTCAATAGCTATGTCAGCAAAACAGAAACCAAGAGAATGAAATTTTCTTTAAAGAGCTTACAAATCTAAAAAAAAAAAAGATTAAATGGAAAGAAAGAAAGAAAGAAAGAAGGAAAGAAAGAAGGAGAATAAATTTTGTGAAACAAAAATGGAATTGAAAGAAAAAGAAGTCGAAAGAAAGAACAGCAAAAAAAGAAAAATAAAGAAAAGTCAGGAAAAAAAGGAAAAACAAAAAGAAATTTATTTAGGAAATAAATAAATTAAAATACCAAGTGTAACAGTGAAAGAAAAGATCACAAAAAAATAACTAAGAAGCCAAATGAAACAAAAAAGAAAGGAAAGAAAAAAAAAAGAAATCAAACCAAAGAAAAATCAATCAAAAGATTTTGAATGAATTATAAAGAAAAAAAGAATTGTAAAGAAAAAAGGAAGAAAAAGAAAAAAGGTAAAAAAGAAAAAAGGAAGAAAAGATAAAAGGCAAAAAAAAGAAAAAAAGGAAGAAAAAAAAGGAAGAAAAGAAAAAAGGAAAAAAAAAAGAAAAAAGGAAGAAAAGAAAAAAGAAGAAAAGAAAAAAGGAAGAATAAGAAAAAAGAAAGGAAAAATATAATTTAAAAAATTTGAAAAATTGACACAAATCTAAAATGAAAAAACGATCGAAAGATACAATCAAAAATCGAAACCTGGGCAAAATGAAATCGAAAGAAAGAAATAGAAACGTAAGATTAATGAAAAGAGATCATAAAACAATTTTAAATTTTGCAATAACTAAAAAATCTATTATCAAATTTCTTCGTTTTAATTGTTTATGGAAATAAAAGAATGAGCAAAAACCATAACTTGATATCAAACAAATTCAACTATATTGGAATATTCGAACATATTGGAGCCTTTAGATGCCTGATCTCAAAATGTTTCATGTGATATCAATTGATATCACATATTATCTATTTGCGTCCTTCACACAACTCGGCAAACATCGATGCATTAATCTATTATGTATGTGATATCACTATATTGATAAACATATTCCCATAATTTTCTATGTTATAATAATTTGAAATTAGGGAGTATTTTTCTACTCATCCAGCAAAATGTTCATACCGAGGAATGTATTCCAAAAGTAAATTGGCCGTCTAAATTTGTAACTTTATTTGAATTCGTTCGTCGGTTGCTGTTGTTGAAGATAAACAACCATTTACTTCACATTTTCTTTTTAATATGAATATCTATAAGATCAATAAGAATAGGTTTGGATTAGTGTCCTTGTTTAATGGCATGTCTAAATTCAAGGTTTATTTAATGGTAAAGCTGTCCTTGCAGACGAACAGTTGTGATTCGGTTTAACACGTAACTAAGAAGATAAGGTGGGATCATAACTTTCCCTAAGGTGTTTGTTCAAAAATAAACGTATTAACGTAGTTGGAATTCGACATCACTTTCTACGAAAGAGCAGTCCAGCACGTAAGCTACTACACAGCGGGGAATCCTACCTCCAATAATTAAAGAAATTTTAAAAGTTCCGATCTTTAGTTTTGGCCATCTTGAAATAAAAAAAAGATTAACTTATTAAAGTTTAAACTATAATTAATTAATATTAATAGCAGTCGCAACTACAATGTTAAGGCTAACTACCGCTAAATAAATAGAAAAAAAATTGAGCTAATGATACTATTTCTGCCTGGTGTATTATTGATGAAAAAATATTTACGACGATCATTAAATAAGTTTCCCAGACTTTTTTCGTATGGGCATTTTTATTGATATACACACATGAAAATCTAGTCTTCTTCGAAGTAATTTCCTCCGGCTGCAATGCGTTTGTTGTACCGTTCAAAAAACTTCTTCAAGGCCCCATGGAAGTCCTCTTGTGTGAGCGTGTCAATGACCTTCGTCACTGCCTCTTATATCTCCTCAATTGTCTCATAACGACAACCTCTGAGCATAGGGAATAACCAAAAGTTACATTGAGCAAGGTCTGGACAATAGGGAGGCTGAAGAACTGTCTTGATGTCCATCTTGCTCAAGTAGTCTGTGACAAGGATGGAGTTGTGGACTGGTGCATTTTCCTGGTGGAAATGCTATTGACCCGATTTGATGAGTGCTAGCCTCTTCCGTGACAATCTCTTCCTGAACTACCTTAAAACCTCAGCATAGTAACCCTAACCCTAACCCTTTGGCCAATCAACTCTGGTATATTGACTTCCTTACCCCTCCCACACCTCTCATCATCCCTCACAGACTCCCTGGCTTCCTTGAATCTCTTATGCCACTCAAAAACTGACGCTCGATTCATGCAAGGTGCTCCAAAAGCAGTCTTTAACATTCCATACGTTTCTGTTACATTTTTCCAAGTTTAAAACATAATTTTATTGCATATCGTTCTTCTAAAGTGTCCTCACGTCCAGATTGCATTTTTGAAATTCACCAGCTCTGACAATAAGGCTTTAGTAGGGTGTATTCCAATTGCTGCTGTAGCTGTTAATTTGAACCTGAAATCCTAAGAATTGGTCAGTCATCTCATAAGTTGTATAGCAATAAGATACTGAATTTTCAAGATTCTACGACAATTTTAAATGCCTGTAGAAAAGAGTCTGGAAACTTATTGAAGGCACCACGTATCATAATAATCTCATTCACCGTCAACCAACTGCAGCCATGCAATTAGATTCAATTTCAGACTTGAAAAAAAATGAACACCTTTATCACCTGTTGGTTAGATATGGCCATTACTGTTTTTCTACGAGTGTTGGTTAGTATGGGTTAGGTATTAAATAACCTATGAAGGTACATATTCTATTAAACAAAGAAACCAAACCAAAGCAAAAACACGGTGAGGCCCCACGAACAATCCTAAAAAATAAGGTAAAAAAAAAGAAAGAAAGAATGTTCATGTAACAAGCTTGAAATATTTTGGCTCAAATCTCGAGATATTGGGCACCAAATGAGCAGTGAAATCACCAGCAATTGTTTGAAAGTGTAAATTGATTATTATTTAACTTTTTATTGAATAGATTAAGTATCAGAAAAATATTGTAAGATTTACATACGGATTTGAGAGAATGCTATCTAAAAAAAAAGAGAGATCTTTTTTTAAATACCATTCTCTCAAACGTATCTTTAACACTTTTCTTTTCCACATTTAGACTATTATCAATCTAGAAACTGATTTGGTAAAGGGATTTTTTTTATTGTCATTTTTAAAGCAAAACTTACTCGATAATTACTAAGTGACGAATAATTGTCGACCCTCTCTGTTCTTCTCTGCTACCGTCTCACGAGTATCGAAGAGCTTAGCTTTCAAAGTCCCTCTGACACACTACAGCGACTGTTACAAGAGGAATGGCTCGATGATTCTCATCTTAACCGGGTGGGCAGCTGAACCCAAAATTTCTATTGAGGGGGCGGGATATAATGAAGGGAAATTTTTTCTTTCTTACAATAGGACGAAATGATCGAATGACACTAAAACTCATAAGATATAACGGGATGCCCGGTAACGAAAAACGGCTATTGTAGTAAACCGACGATGATGGATTAGACACGAAATATGAGAATGTATGAATCTTAACGCACACTTAAACTGACTGAAATATAAGTTTACTTATGATTTTGGGGTATAGTTTTCATTTTTGTCTACCTTTTTATCGTTGTGTTGCGAGTCTGTGTGGCTTTCTGTATATCAAGTCCATTGGTTACATTTCAGATTCATGGGCGCTTATCGTAATGGCGAAGTTCGTTGGCTATGGAATCGACGATCAGAGTTCAAATAATGGTAATCGTATAAATCCCTTATTATCTCAGCAATGAGTTACATAATTTGATAGCTTTCCTTCTATTAGGATTCCTTTGAATAACCCACGAAGGTTGACAAACCATTAAACAAAGAGAGCAATTGTTATCGTCGTAGGAAATGAACACGGCGACACGAGTTCAAATCCTGGACGAGACTGATTGCATTTCTCATAGCACTAATACCCTTGGGAAAGGTATGAATCCAATTATTCTCCCTCAAGCTATGGGTAAATAGTTGGACAGACTAGGTTCTTCCGCCTTGGTTAGGCAACTACTCTAGGAGAAGGAAAACTCTCAATTCAAGCCTGTTAAACTCCGCTTAAAAATTGACCTTGTGTCATATCCTGCCCGAGCGAAGGGGTTGGTAAATAGGATTAAACAAAGAGAATAAACCACTCGAATCTTGCAAGGGGGTAAAAACAAAATGTAAACATATATATATATATATATATATATACACGAGGAGCATACAATAAGTTTCCAGACTTTTTTCGTACGGGCACTTTTATTGATAGTACACACATGAAACTCTAGTTCCCTTCGAAATAATCTCCTCCGGCTGAATGCAATTGTTGTACCGTTCCAAAAACTTCTTCAAAGCCCCATGGAAGTCCTCTTGTGTGAGCGTATCAATGACCTTCGTCACAGCCTCTTTCATCTCCTCAATTCTCTCATAACCACAGCCTCTGAGCTTAGGAAATAACCAAAAGTCACAGTGAGCAAGGTCTGAACAATAGGGAGGGTAAGAAACTGTCTTGATGCCCATCTTTGTAAATTAGTCTGTGACAAGGATGGAGTTGTGGACTGGAGCATTGTCCAGGTGGAAATGCCTCGAACCCCATTTGAAGATTGCTAGCCTCTTCCGAGAGAATCTCTTCATGAACTCCCTTAAAACCTCAATGTAGTACCCGAACCCTAACTCTTTGGCCAATCAACTCTGATATAATGACTTCCTTACTCCTCCCACACCTCTCATCATCCCTCACAGAACCCCTGCCTTCCTTGAATTTTTTATGCCTCTCAAAAATGATGCTCGATTCATACAAGATGGTCCAAAAGCAGTGTGAAGGATTCCATACGTTTCTGTGGCATTTTTTCCAAGTATAAAACACAATATTATTGCATATCGTTGTTCAAAAGTGTTAGATTGCATTTTTGAAATTCAGCAGTTGTAACAGTAGGGTGTATTACGATTGCTTCTGTAGGAGTTCATTTGAACGTGAAATCATAAAATTGGTCAGTTACCTCAATAAAGTTGGCGACCATAGTTGAGGGTAACCCGAATGCTCCCTTTTCGATAGCTACTAAACCAAGGTGTAGGGGAGGGCGCTACTCCTTCCCTGGATTGCTCTACTTTACCCTTGATCCGTACCTTATAATGCTGAGTGTTAAGCAAGGAGGCATCAAGTACCATTTTTTGAGTCTTTGGTATGACTCGACCAGGGATTGAACCCAGGTCTCTCGGGCCATTGGCAACATTCTAACCGCTAGGCTAATGTCTCAATAACTTACTTAATTTTCTAGAGTCTATGACAATTTTAAATGCCAATACGAAAAAAGTCTGGAAACTAATCATATACCCCTTGTATATATCATAATCATGTCGCGCCGCCAGCACGGATATCCCTGACCCTCTCTCGCCACTTCTCCCTATCATTCATCGCCTCTGGCAGGTCTTCAGGGTTACATCCTGTGTCCTCACATAGTTGCTGTATGTAAGTTCGTGCTGGTCGTCCTGCTTTTGCACATCCATATGTGGGGGTCCACAGGAGTACATCGCTTATGAGCTCGTCCTTGCTTCTTCAGCAGTGTCCCGCGTGTCTGGTTCGTCTAACTTGTATAGTTTTCGTGATGGGGGGCAAGTGTCCGTATAGTTGGTGTCTCGTGGGGTGTTGTCGCCAGGACTTGTTCAATACTGCTCTCAACATTCTTGTGTAATTCCGTCTAGTTTCCTCTCCAGCCGCTTAGTTAGCGTCCATGAGGTGCATCCATAGAGCAGTATCGACACAACCGCTGCCTGGAAGAAACTGCGTTTCATTTTATCGGTTAGGTCCGACTTCCATATGATCGAGAGCCTATCGATAGCTCTCCATGCCTTCGTCAGTCGTGTGTCGATGTCTTTTTCGGTTGATGAGACGCTACTTCCTAGGTAGGTGAATTTGTCTACTAGTTTCAGAGAGGCTCCATCTTGTGTGGCAATGTTGCCCGTTTCGTTGTAACACATATATTCAGTTTTGTTTGCATTGACATGGAGGCCAATGCCAGCTGCGGCTCGTTCCAGACTATGCAGTAGTGTCTTGTATTCGCTAGTAACGCCAAGTCATCAGCGTAGTTGGCGTCGGTGATTGTTTTTGCAGGGTACCTTTTGCTTCTTCTCTTAGTCAGCTCGAAGCCATTTTCTCTGATTTTGTCGATCGAAGTCCTAAGCACATAGTCTAGACAGATGATAAAGAGGTACGGGGCTAGTGTGTCTCCTTGTAGTACTCCTGCAACAATGTCGAAGTATTCCGTGTCTCCATCTGGTGAACGTACTTTCACTTTGGTGTTTCTGTAGAGAATCATTATCGCTGCTACGGTTTCTTTTGGTAGGCCGTATGCTAGTAGGATTTGCTCCATCTTCCCTCTGTGTATAGAATCGAAGGCCTTGGTAAAGTCGACAAATAGTAATGTCGCCTGAAGGCTTTTTGCCCGAACGCCTTCAAGGATTCTACGGATGGTCAGTATTTGTGAGGTTGTGGATTTATTTCTCCGGAAGCCATTTGGTTTTTCCTAAGGATGTTGTCTATTTTGGGTTCTATGCGGTTTCGTAGTAGGGCATTGTAGATTTTGGCTGCTATGTATGTAAGTGTTATCCCTCGGTAGTTCTTGGCTAGTCCGAGGTCGCCTTTTTTAGGGAAAGGAAGGATGCATCCTTTCGTCCATCTTTCTATCCTATTTTGACTATAGACTGCGTTGCATTGTCGGAGCAGTATATCGTCGAATTGTCTAGTCTTCCACACTTCTGGGGGGATCTCGTCTAGCCCTGCAGCTTTCCTATTTTTAATTCTTCTGAGAACTGAGTCGAGTTCTTCTTTGGTGAAAGGACCTAGTTTAACGTCTAATTGCTTACTGATAATTCTGGTGATCGGTTCATCCGTTATTTTCGGTGGGTTTCTTGTAGATTTTTTAAATTCTGTTTCCACAGTTTTACTATTTCTTGTTTGCTTGCAGCTTTCAATTTTACTTTGGCTGTGCTCTTCATTCTACTTACTTCGTTTATTGTTTGCAAGGCTATCCTGGATTGTCTATCTTCCACCGAGTCTCTAATCTTATCTATCTAATTTTGTATGTATTCTGCCTGTTCTTTTAGATATATTCCTGCTAATTGATATTGTGCCTTTTCTAGTTTTCGTGCATTTGCGGAATTAAAATATGGAATAATGTTTAAAATGTTTTTTTTAGTCTGGTTAGTCAAATTTTTGAAAAAAAAAAACTAATATAATTTTTCATATTTAGCTTTATTATTCAAGTAATTTTTAAAATTAAAATCCAGCCCAATATGAGTGAGCAAAGAAAGAAAGGACAAAGAATCTATGACTTGCTTAATGCCAAAAACAAAGTTTCTTTGTCTACTGTATTCAAAGAAAAGAAACACTTTTTACCGAAAAAGAGCTTTTTAAGGAAATGGGGGAGTGGAGGACTGAACAAAAATAGAAAAGAAGGCTTTTTAACTAATCTCGCTACGGCGATTAAGAAGGACCCAAGAACGCTAATAAATTGAAAGTCCACGAGAAAACCGTGAGGACAGCCATTAAAAAAGTATTGGTTCGCTTAAGACTGTTGTTGAAGAGGTATGGAATAAAATGTTTGAACAATTTAGTTTTAAAACACAAATCATTTAGAAGACGTGTTGATACAATAATAGTAAAAAAATGGTAGCCATATTGAGAAAATTTACTGTTTTGTCTCTATCTTCTTATTTTGTTCTTTATTTTTTAAGATTAATCTTATTTTCTAATAGAGTCGTTTATTAGAATCACTATTTACCATGGATAATATGACTCTGGACAGAGTAAGTTTATTATGTTTGCCACTTCTTCTTGGAATCTCAGTTTTAATCGTTATCGTCTCAGAAAATGGAATCAGTGACATGAATTCAAATTTTGTACTATTTTGCTTGAGTGTCTCTTCGTGCTGATGCCCTTAAAAAATTGGTAAATAGTTGGGTTATCTGGATTATTTAACCTTGGTTAACCAAGTAGACACGCAGAAGGACATATCTGAATTTAAATTAGCTGTGTGCAATAAAAAACAACCTCATGCTAAATTTTGCTTATGTATTAAATGTTAGGTAAATACATAATATTCAGCATGGAGATGTTATTAACTTAAAGATCATCACCAGATAAATAATTTCAGAATACCAATCTTGATAAAATTATAAAGACGTTTAATGAAACGACTCATCATCCAAGATTTTCTTGACCAAAATGCTGCGGTAAGCAGTGGTCTCTACTGTCAATTCATTGGGCAATAAGTCATTTTATTTATTGAATAATCCCTGTATAAACAAGCGCTAAAAGAAATCGGCACCAGGCTCGTCACAGAAGCTGCCCTAATGAAGTTTAAGTCTTTATTAAGGACTCCAACTACAAGTGGTAAATGTAGGTTTATCCTTGTCTTAGGCGGATTGCCCACCAAATCGAGAGAGCCTAGTCTACTCGGCTATTCACTTTTTATCTAAAGTTAAAGTTATCTTGTGACAAAACACTGCAGATATGAGATGAAAAACGTCAATTTTGATAATATCATAATAAGGACAATATGATATTAAAGCCCCCAAATTTGGTATACATGTGCTCCAGGACCCATTATCTCAGGAAAGTACGTTTCTTACGCTAAAAATTAAAATTACTTCTATCTTTCTACATGGCCGTCTCATTAAATAAGAAAAAGGGTTTTCAGTGTTAAACGTCAATCATTAGGAACATGATATTGATCCAAATCTTAAATAGATTGTATTTTCACCTGAGAAATTTTTTTGATACTTATATTCAAAAATTGTTAGCAGTTTTCAAGATGGTGGCCATTGCATAACGAAAAATCTGTTCTTTTGTACTGTGATCATGGAAAGAGGTGATGTGGTCAAGTTCTATTACATTATGTAAATAAGAGTGATGTTAAAGCACAACCAGGGCATATTGCTATGAGATTCAATGTCGGCTTATAGTGTACTACTTATAGATGGAGTTTACTTACCTAAACTGTTGTCATTAGTATAATAGAGAGTGTCAAATAAACCCCTGTATATATTTCAACTAGGAGTATAGCTAGTTGTAGACTAGATAGCCACGCCTGATTTGAAAGGATCGATGGAGAGTTGTGAATAGATTCTGATAGATAAATGTAAACAAAATGAAATAGATAGATAGATAGATAGATAGATCCAAACTGTAATAGTCACATACTGATATTTACTAAGCGTAATTTAATGTGTCAAGAAATCTAAAATTATGTTTATATAATTTATTCCTATTAGATTTTATGATTACCACAATTAAGTGATTCAAGTGGGTAATCATATTGGTAGACGATACAACAGTACAACAGTGAAAGTCTGTAATTCAGTCATAACAAGTTTTATATATTTAACAACACATTTTGTTAATGATAACCAAATACTTTATAAATTGGTATGTTTAATATGAATCAAGCTAAGAAAAAAGACAGCAGTTATAACAAATAGGGATTCACGAGATTCAGCATTGATCCATTTTCATCTGAGTCCGACACCTGCTGAAAAACAGACGGCTAAGATTGACTTATTGAGAAAAATCGTGGTCATTCTGTTTTTCAACGTGAGTAACGTACCTTTCTGAGAGTACAGTGCGTACTGTACAAGTATGCGGCATTTGTTGCTTGTTCCACCAAGTAAAAGATAATTTTACTATTGGATAGCATAAATTTCAGCCTGTTCAGCAGAACTAGCAATACGTTTTGCTGGATATGAACAAAAAATTACATTCTATGATCGTAATAAGACAGAATAAAAGAGACAATTCCTCTGTTTTTATAATTTCGGAAAAAAGTGACACGATCAGCTCAGATGTAAGAATCGAGCTGGCGAAAGATGCACTACGACAACAAAATTTTTCTAACAGCGGTACCATAAGTACCATTTTGAAAAAGTGTGTCGCCTTCATAGGTACAGACTTTTATGAAGCAGCAAGTACGTCCTTATTCATCGATGCTGAGAATGTATAGTGAATAGTGGTATCAATGAAAAATAGTATCTTGTAACAGAAAAAATTGCCCTATTGATCTATTTCTGAAGAAATAAGGTGTTGATCTATGAGTTCTTATTTTAATTATAATTCTCGAAAATATATTCGTATTTTTCTATAACTGAGATAATTTCGTATGATACAGTATTTCACATTTTCGGAAATGGTTGGTTAATTCAAATTATTGGATAAAAATAAGTCATTTATAAAAGAATCCTTAGACTGACATTCAGTGTTGTTATCTTCGAAGATTTGCCACTCAGGCTTCAGATTGCTTGTGATTTAAAATGCTTTGTTTAGATATGACACACATTCCTTAGGCGATTTACAATACCAAATGATGCTGAAACTGTCACCCATCTAAGTATTAAACAAGATATTTGATGATATAGTGAAAACCAAAGAAATTGACCGTAACTCTATTCTTCTGGGTTGTTAATAAATAATTTTGGCTTGAATTTGAAACACGGGGTTTGCGTCGTTCACATTAAATGCTGTTGTTCAAGTGGTCACTCATAAAAGTATTGAATAGAATCATCGTTGATCTAGTGGAAAACGATGCTTTTAACGTGACTTTACCATAAGTCACTGACATTCATTTTTTTAATACACTAAAACAGACTTGCCCTTTAATCTTGTTTGGTCGTTGAGGTAATATTCGTGTTGCATTTCTTGGGCAGGGACCCATCGGTCTCTGTGTCATTTTTTTATTAAAGAGTTTTCCTATTAGACCACTTGCCATACACAGATTAAAGAGTTTAGTCTTTCTTATAAGGTACTTATATCATGAGATTGAATTGTTGGATTCATGCCTTTTACGGGGATTACGACTAGTATGTGAAATACAAAAGAGTCTCGCACAGAATCTGAACTCGGGTAACCGATTCTACCATCTACGACGCTACACCTCGATCCTTTCATTGAGAAATTGTTAAAACTCATTGCTGAAAAATGGGGACGTATTCAAGGTCCAATGAGATAGAATATAAAATAATGGACATAGATTTGATTAAAAACTTCAAGATGAATATAATGTTGGATCATTCCAATAGAAAATGAAATATCTTAATAGAATTGTATGGATTGAACGTTATTCCCAATTGTATTTACAAAATCCTGAGAAGATCTGAATTATTTGTGGAATACGAGGATCATTAAATAAGCTTCCAGTGTTTTTTCATATGGGCACTTTTATTGATAGTACACACATGAAACTCTTGTCCCCTTCGAAGTAATCTCCTCCAGCTCAACTGCACTTGTACTGTTTTAACAACTTCTGGAAGGACCCATGGAAGTCTTCTTGTGTGAGCGTGTCAATGACCTTTGTCACAGATTCTTTTATCTCCTCAATTCTCTCATAACGACAGCCTCTGAGCTTAGGGAATAACCAAAAGTCACAGTGAGCAAGGTCTGAACAATAGGGAGGGTAAGAAACTGTTTTGATGCCCATCTTGCTCAAATAGTCTGTGACAAGGATGGAGTTGTGGACTGGTGCATTGTCCTAGCGGAAATGCCACTGACCCAATTTGAAGAGTGCGGGCCTCTTCCGACGGAATCTCATCCAGAACTCCCTTAAAACTTCAACATAGTAACCCTAACCCTAACCCTTTGGCCAATCCACTCTGGGGTATTGACTTCCTTACTCCTCCCACACCTCTCATCATCTCTCACAGAATCCCTGCCTTCCTTGAATCTCTTATGCGTCTCAAAAACTGATGCTCGATTCATGCAAGATGGTCGAAAAGAGTTCTGAACCATTCCATACGTTTCTGTGACATTTTTCCAAGTTTAAAACACAATTTTATTGCATATCGTTCCTCAAAAGTGTTAGATTGCATTTTTGAAATTCAGCAGCTGTGACAATCAGTCTTTAGTTGGGTATATTCCAATTCCTGCTGTAGCTGTTCATTTGAACGTGAAATCATAAAAATTGGTCAGTCATCTCATAAGACATATAACAATAACATACAGAATGTTCAAGTGTCTACGACAATCTTAAATGGCCATACGAAAAAAGTTTGGAAACTTGTTGAATACACCACGTACTTCTAGGCATGCTGAATATCCTTTATTATTGTACTACAGTATTAAACAGGATTAAAAACATGAAGATCTAAATTATTTTTATAATTGCCATAAACTTTATTAAGCCGTAATGACTGGGACACAAACGGAAAGAAATTATTTCCCTTGAAAATTGTTTTGAAATTTGCCATAGATATAGCGAAAATTCATAATTTACTGAAAAGAAAATCTCAGAAATACCCGCCACCAAATATGAACTTCCTCGAATTAACTTGTATTTAGTCACTAGCTAATGACAATTTTGCAGTTGTCTGAGTTTAGAAAAAGATCAAATTTTTGCATACAAATGATGATTTCCTCAAAAATGATAGGAAAATTGGAAATTATTATCAAAAGTTGGTCGAGGCTACAAGAAAATAATACAACATTGCATTTTGAGGAGTAAAAATTGTTCGAGAAACAATGTGATAGCACACTGAAAAATCACCACAATTCCAAGATTAGTTGAAGTTAGGGGTTTCACCAGCATCTTTTCGACGCCGATTGCATGACTTTGGTACAAATGATTACCCTACATCTATTAAGTGGTCCAAACTTGTCATAAACTTCATCAATTTTTATCAATTGACATAACAATTTTGTTTCTTCAGCTGTGTGTTTATTTTGTTTATTTTTCCAGTACTGTAATACAAAAAGGACTTAAAAATTTTGAAAAAAAAAATTATATAAAAGAAACAAATTTTTGTTAGAAGTATTTTACGAAGGGTAATTTCCAGAAAAAGCAAAGAAGAAATAAACTGAGTGACGTCATCAATCATACTCCCTTTGCTGGTAGAACGCAGTCGTAGTTAATACGTCATTAACAATAAATCTAGAGAAAAAACTTACCTCCTCAGAATTTTAAGGTCTCAACGCTCTTTTAAATTTTGCAAACATAGAAATTATCAAAAGATCCTAATTTGTGGGTATACTGGAAAGGATTTTATGTAAAGAAAAATCCCGAACACGCAGAGTATCTATCTATCTATCTATTTATGTGTGTGTATGTGTTTGTGTGAGAAAAAGAGAAAATATGTCACAATGCTTCATCCGAAATGTATTTACAAATGAAAAAAAAAAATGAACAGTTTGAATGAGGTTGTAGAATACACCGACTGAATCTCTGCAGAGGGTAAGACCCCTCTCAATGAGTGTACAATATATGACACTAAACAATCAGGTGGTGAAGCTCCGGTAATATTGGAGCTTTGGGAAATGCGGAGTACCCCTTCATTGCCATCGCTCTTGGTCTACTCTGTTCCGAAGTTGTACGACCTGATCAGGTCCTATCAATGGGTCAAATAGAAGTCTTTGACATTTAAACTGATTTCAAACCAATTATATCAACTGAATTATTAGAAATGGAAGCGTTTGATCATTTAACTGTGTAAAAAAGGATTGGTGTTTAATTAAATTGTTAGTGATACATAGCAATATTTAGAACCATTTAAGTGTTTTGACTTTTTGTAGAAATCATATATATATATATATTTCATTAAACATAATAGACATTTTATGTCTATATATTTTCTTCTGGATCCGTTCGAATTCCCGTATTACTATTATTGTATTCGGGGGGAATTGATTTATGATAGTTGTATGTATTCCTAGTACTTTCTGCGCGACTTTGGGCCATCATCAGGGGAGGATCTATTACAAAAGAGATGTAACTTT
Organism: Sepioteuthis lessoniana; assembly: GCA_963585895.1. Lineage (NCBI taxonomy): Eukaryota > Metazoa > Mollusca > Cephalopoda > Myopsida > Loliginidae > Sepioteuthis > Sepioteuthis lessoniana. The sequence continues at coordinate 15,634,469 of OY757912.1, read as the reverse complement.
TGTTTTAGCATATTACCACTATGTAAGAGCGTCTTTACCGTTGAAGATTATGGCGTTTTCTTTTAAATGAGTTTCTATAATTAGTGTCAGTAGCTAAAGATATTTAAGTACATTAGCACTGGTTTGAAAATTAATTCCATTAAGTGTCGGTTGCATGTTTCTAATATGTAGTGCTTCGAGAATCTGAAGTTTTTGTTTATTATTTTGATGTTCTAATATTGTTGTGTTGTCGGTGAGAATTTTCCGTAATTGTATTGTTGGGCATGAATGTTTTTTTAAATGCTGAGCAATTGAACTTGTATCAGAAAGATGCATTTTAAGTCTCCTCGACAGGGTAGTTGAGGTAAAACCAACATATATATTATTATTTTCAGAGATACAATCTTCTAAAGGAAATTTAAATTTATATATAGCGTTGGTTTTTTTGCAAAACTCCAATCGAGGGAAAGGAATTATTTCTAATGACTAAATTCGAGGTTTTAAACTTATTATAATATATAATAAGTTTTATCTGTTTATTAGGATCAGTGGGGAGTATGTTTCTGTGAATCAATCTTTTCAAATTTTTTTCATTTAATTGTAGTGCATTTGGTTACGATAAAAAAGTTTGATATAAGTTTGTTGACTGGGTGGAGTAGTACACTGTTTATTTTCTTGGTTAACGTTTTTAATCCTATGTTTAATTTGTTCATCAACAATATAGTTAGGAAACCCATTGTTGATGAGAGCCTGTTTTATGTTTTCTACCTCTTTATAAAATATTGTTTTGGAGGAGGAGATCAGTTTGGCACGGGATATTAGATTATGAATAATTGCTTTTTTTATATCTGAAGGGGCATTCACTTTTAAAGTTGAGGGTACAGGAGTTATTACTAGAGGGGTTTTGTAAGTAGAGGTAGTTAAGTTATTATTATTGTTAGTAGCAATGAGAACATCTAAAAAGGAAATTTCATTGTTTTTGTTTAGTTCATGAGTAAAGATAAGAACTGAATTTTTTGGGAAGGTGTCTTGTCGTATGTTGATTGCGTTCATATTATCAGTAAGGATAAGAATATCATCAAAACATCTGAGGTATATTGGAGGTTTTTTTATGCTATTAAAAATTCTATTTTCGAGATCGGACATGTAGAAATTACTGAAAATCGGGCCCAGGACAGACCACATAGATACGTCATCTGTCTGAACCTAAATATTACCAAGATGGTCATGAAATGGAACTTCAGTAGTGCATGTTATGAGTAGTTTTCGAAGTATATTAGCGTTGATTTTAAGAGGAGGAAGAGGCGGGTTATATAAGTATTATTTATGATAATGTCAATTGTTTCATTAACAGGTATATTAGTGAATAAATTATCTACATCGAGTGAGGCTAATATACCATTATTGGGTTTAATTGTATGAAGAACTTAAATTAATTCATGTGTAGATTCGATGTTGTATTTGCTAGGCAAGTAGTATGAAATAAGCTGTTTTATTGTTTTTGTGAGTTTATAAATCGGTGTAGATATTTGTTATATAATACAATCTTCATAATCTTCAACGGTAAAGACGCTCTTACATAGTAGAAATATGCTAAAATTAAAGTTACATCTCTTTTGTAATAGATCCTCCCCTGATGATGGCCCAAAGTCGGGCAGAAAGTACTAAGGATACATACAACTATGGACAATACATAAATCAATTCCCCCCCCCCCGAATACGATAAAAGTAATACGGGAATTCGAACGGATCCAGAAGAAAATATGTAGACATAAAATGTCTATTATGTTTAATGAAATTTGTATCAACGAAGAAATGCTGCCAAAATCTATCTATCTATCTATCTATATATATATATATATATATATATATATATATATATATATATATCCAGTTTATATATATATATATATATATATATATATATATATATATAAACCGGATTTGGTATTAAATCATATGCATTAATATGATTAATACTAAACCTGCAAAAATCAACTAATTGAACCAGTTAACAGAGTTTTTTTGTTTTTTTATAATACAGTGAGGTATTTTTATGATAAAGGGTTTTCGGACTATTGTTTTCATCTTTATTGTTATTTCCACAACGTTTCGGCCAATATGTCCTCCGGTTTTCTTCAGGTGTTTGTCGAACTCGGGAACCTTCACGAAACTTCGAACTACGCCTTTTATTGAAACCACGGGGTTGCCTGTTCTGATTCCGTTAGCCCTAGAAAATCAACAAGCTTCGTCTCAGAAATTTAGACAATACAGAGAGGTAATTGGAGTTTTTCTTTTAGAATATAACGAGGGAATTAGAATTTTAAGTTGGAATGAAGTAAGGTATTTAGAGTTTTGAGTCGGATGAAAGTGAGGTATTTAGTCTCTCTTTTATAATAGAGTGTGATAATTAGAGTCTTTCTTTAAGATCATAGTGAGGTAATTAGATTTTTTATTTGGAATATCACGAGGTAATTAGAGTTTTTGTTTTAGATTATAGTGAGGTAATTAGAGACTTTCTTTTAGAAACTGAGGTAATTTGACTTTTTTTTCGGAATATCATAAGGTGATAAGAGTTTTTCTTTTAGATTATAATTAGAGTTTTTTTTTTTCGAAATATCACGAGGTAGTTAGACTATTCCATTTAGTGAGGTAATTACAGTTTTTGTTTAGATTGTATTAAATTTTTAATTCGGATTATCCTTAGGAATTTGGATTTTTTCTTTTAGTTTATAGTGAGGTAATTTAAAGTTTTTATTCAGAATATCCCGAGGTAATTAGAATCATTTGTAGATTATACTGAGTTAATTAGAGTCTTCCTTTTAGATTATAGTCATGTAATTAGATTTTTTTTGGAATATTACAAGAGGTAATTAGAGTCTTTCTTTTAGAATATAGTGAGGTAATTAGAGTCTTTCATTTAGATTATAGTGAGGTAATTAGAGTTTTTATTCGGAATATCACGAGGTGGTTTGGAGTCCTTTTTTCAAGAATATAGTAGGGTAATTAGAGACTTTCCTTTAGATTGTAGTGAAGTAATTACATTTTTTATTAGGAATATCACGAGTTAATTAGAGTCTTTTCTTAGATTATAGTGAGGTTGTTATATTTTTTATTCGGAATATTACAAGGTACTTAGAGTATTTCTTTTAGAATATAGTGAGGTAACTAGAGTCTTTCATTTAGATTATAGTGAGGTAATTTGACTTATTATTCGGAAGGGTATTAGAGTTTTTTTTTACATTATAATGTGGTAATTAGAGTTTTTATTTGGAATATCACGCGGTAGTTAGATTCTTTCCTTTAAAATATAGTGAGATAATTAGAGACTTTCTTTTAGGTTTTAGTGAGGTAATTAGTTTTTTATTCGGAATATCACGAATCTTTTAGATTATAGTGAGGTAATTACAGTTTTCTTTTAGATTATAATGAGGTAGTTAGAGATTTTCTTTTAGATAATTAGTGAGGTAATTAGAGTTTTCATTTAGATTATAATGAGGTAATTAGATTTTTAATTCGGGATATCCTGAGGTAATTGGTGTTTTCATTTAGATTATAGTGAGGTAATTTAGAGTTTTTATTCGGAATATCACGAGGTAATTAGAGTCTTTCTTTTAGATTATAGCCAGGTAATTAGAGTCTTTCTTTTACGTTATAGTGAGGTAATTAATTTTTTTATTCGAAATATCCCGATGTAATTAGAGTTTTCTTTAAGAAAAGGTAATTTGAGCTTATTTTTGGAATTTTAGGAGGTAATTAGAGTCTTTCTTTTAGATTTTAGTGAGAAAATTAGAATTTTCTTTTAGATTATAGTGAGGTAATTTGATTTTTCATTAGGAATATCACGAGGTAATTTGAGTCTTCTTTTAGATTTTAGTGAGGTAATTAGATTCTTTATGCGTAATATCACAAGGTACTTAGAGTCTTCTAGAATATTCTAAGGTAATTAGAGTCTTTATTTTAGATAATTCTGAGGTAATAATTTTTTTCTTTTTTAATATCATGAGGTAATTAGAGATTTCTTTTTAGATTATACTGAGGTAATTAGATTTTTTTATTCCCAATATCACGAGGTAATTAGCTTTTTTCTTTTAGATCATAGTGAGGTAAATAGAGCTTTTTTGGAATATCAAGAGGTAATTAGAGGTTTTGTTTTTAGATTATAGTGAGATAATTAGATTTTTTATTCCGAATATCACGAGGTAATTAGAGTTTTTCTTTTAGATTAGAGTTTTTTTCGGAATATATCGAGGTAATAAGAGTTTTTTTTTAAAACTTATACTGAGTTAATTAGAGTTTTTTTTTAGATTATAATGTGGTGACTGGAGTTTTTACTTGGAATATCACGAAGTACTTAGAGTCTTTCTTTCAGAATATAGTGAGGTAATTAGAGTCTTTCTTTTAGGTTATAGTGAGGTAATTAGATATTTTATTCGGAATATCACGAAGTAATTAGATTCTTCCTTTTAGGTTATAGTGAGGTAATTAGATATTTTGATCGGAATATCAAGAAGTAAGTAGAGTCTTTGTTTTAGATTATAGTGAGGTAATTACAGCTTTCTTTTAGGTTATAATGAGGTAGTTAGAGTATTTCTTTTAGATAATAGCGAGGTAATTAGACTTTTCTTTTAGATTATAATGAGGTAATTAGATTTTTAATTCGGGACATTCTAGGGTAATTTTCATTTAGGTTATAGTGAGGTAATTTAGAGTTTGTATTCGGAATATCACGAGGTACTTAGAGTCTTTTTTTGGAATATAGTGAGGTAATTAGAGTTTTTTTAGATTATAGTGAGATAATTAGAATTTTATTCCGAATATCACGCGGTAATTAGAGTTTTTCTTTTAGATTAGTGTTTTTTTTAGGAATATGTCGAGGTAATTTGAGTTTTTTTTAGATTACTCTGAAGTAATTAGAGTTTTCTTTTTAGATTATAGTGAGGTAATTAAATTTTTTATTCGGAATATCACGAGGTAATTAGTGACTTTCTTTTAGATTATAGTGTGGTAATTAACAGTTTTTTCATTTAGATTATAGTAAGGTAATTTGATTTCTTATTCGGAATATCACGAGGTAATTAGATTTTTTGGGGGGGGGATATAGTAAGGTAGTTCGAGTCTTTCTTTTAGGTTATAGTAAGGTAATTAGAGATTTTAAACGGAATTTCACTAGGTAATTAGAGTGTTTCTTGTAGAACTGGGTGGATATAGCCAGGTAATTAGAGTTTTCAGTTAAAATATAGTATGCTAATTAGAGTGTTGTTTCCGAATATAGTGAAGTAATTTGGGCTTTTATTCGAAATATCACGAGGTAAATAGAGTCTTTCTTTTCTAGAATATAGTGAGGTAATTAGAGTTATTTTTCGGAATATACTGATCAAAAATTAGTTTAATTTCGAAACATAATGCGGTAATCAGAGTTTTCTTTTAGAATATAGTGAGGTAATTAGGGTTTCCTCTCGGAATTCTGTGACGTAATTAGAGTTCGTAACGTTTTCGATAAGTTATTACATTTTTAATCTTAATTTAATTTCAAAGCTTGTTTTAAGAACTTTTCAAGAATTCTTAAAAATTAAGTATGTGTTTAGAATTTTAAAAATCATTTAAAACTTAATCCATATAAAAAATGCACTTTTAAAAAATTGTTTTATATTTTCATGCACTTATATAAAAAAAAACGTAATTATCAGTAGGATTTGATATATATATATATATATATATATATATATATATATATATTGTAGAGGTCCCATGGTAAATTAATGGTAGAACAAATTTTTCGGTACTAATAATTAGTCTTCGATATCAATGATTGAGCTTGTATATATACGTATTATATGATGGCCTCTGTGACCCTGGTCTCCATGCTTTCCTCATTCGTTAGAGTCTGACGAATGCGTATAGCATGAAACCCAGGATCACAAACACTAGCGTTAGATAAATAACTATATATATATATATATATATATATATATACCTGGTGCCGTCAATAAGATTCCAGACTTATCTGTACAGGCATTTAAAATTGTTGTAGACTCTTGAACATTCAGTATGTTATTGACCAATTTTCATGATTTCAGGTTTAGAGGAACAGCTGTAGCAGGTATAAACCCTACTAAAGCCTGATTGTCACAGCCGGTGAATTTCAAAAATACAATTTGGACGTGAGGAAGAACGATATGCAATAAAATTCTGTTTCAAACTTGGAAAAAATGCCATACGAGGAAAGCTGGATTTACTGTTATAACCCAGAGACCAAGAGACAGAGTACCCAGTGGAAGCATGCTGGCTCTCTCAGACCTAAGAAGGCCAGACAGAGCAAATCCACCCACAAACATTTGATGATCCATTTTTTTTTACTGCACTGTCATGATCTACATGCACTGGGTTCCCACTGGACAGAAAGTCAACAAGGAATACTATATTGAGGATTTAAGGGTGCTCAGGGAGAGATTTCGTCGGAAGAGGCTAGCACTTATCAAATCGGGTCAGTGGCATTTCCACCAGGACAGTGCACCAGTCCACAATTCCATCCTTGTAAGAGAATATTTGACCAAGATGAGCATCAAGACAGTTCATCGCCCTCCCTCTAGTCGAGACCTTGCTCCCTGTGACTTCTGCTTATTCCCTAAACTCAGAGGATGTCGTTATGAGACAATTGAGGAGATTAAAGAGGCTGTGACGAAGGTCATTGACACGCTCACACAAGAAGACTTCCATGGGTTCTTACAGAAGTTGTTGGAACGGTACAAGTGCATTGCATCCGGAGGAGATTACTTCGAAGCAGACTAAAGTTTCATGTGTGTGCTATCAATAAAAGTGCCTGCCGCGACCGGCCTACGAACGTCAACAGATCAGATTACATTTCGCCCTAGAGAAATAACATCCGGGCGCGGCCGGAAATGATGAAGCCTTTTTTCGATTTTAACCGGCCGTTACAGCTAAGAATGGGATAAATTAATATTTATCAGCATTTGCAAAACACTTCTGCCAGAAATAATTCTATAAAAATGGAAGTAATACTTTTCGCTAGCCTATACTGGGCTAAAGAAATACTTATTTTCTGCGTCCATTTTTTTATAGAAGAACTTTCTATCCACGTGGCGCGACAGAAGTGGAGTTCCCTTTCTTCCATATAAAAAGGCTTTAGGCAACGAAAAATAGAGGTCCCCGCGGACGCTCTAGGGCATTTGTGTGTGGCCTTTCCTCTCCAGTTCTTGGGTTGCATTCGGTAGGCCGTCTTACCTCTGGGCGGTTCTGCCGGGTGTGCCTCGGCACTGGAGATTTCCTCCGGCCTCAGGGGGCCATCCCCCAAGGCTTATACCCCCTTCGGGGGGGTTGGGTTTATTGCCTGGCGCCCCAAAAAGAGGAATGCCGACGGGGCCGAAGGTATTTTTGGCCTTGCCGGACGCGTGTGAGCTTCGGCCCTGCGACCGGGCCCACCTTAAAAACGGCCTTGTGCCATATTCGTGCGTTGGTGGGACGCTTCGATAAATACAGAGGTCTACGCGGACGCTCTCAGGGGCCACTCGGTTTCACGAGGCTCGGGTCCTACGTTATCATTGTTGCACCCACCTCACAGCCACTTCTAGTGGTTGATTCAACAACCTTTTTTTACGGTCCTTTTTAAGGGCTATGAGAGGTCACCTTCTGCGGGTCGGTGCATCTCTGGCGGTCAGTAATAATCAGTCGAAATAGACGGCCTGGAGGCAAACACGAAGAGGACTCACTAAGACCAGCCGGTCTTAACCATCGCTCGGTTCCGCTCGTCCGTGTGGCTGCGCAGCGCTAAAGGCAGGGGTTGACCTTTAGCTACCGCTCCACAATCCGCGCAGCGCTAAGATAACGCCAATCTTAGCCTCGGCCTCCTGGCCTGTCCGCTCGTTTGTGCACAGCTTTGGCGCGACCCAGCCATAGCCATTGTCCGCATGGCTTTGGCACGGTAAAGCCTCAGCCTTGGTCTCGTTACGTCCGCACGGCTTTGGCGCGACCCAGCCATAGCCATCGTGCGCACGGCTTTGGCGCGACCCAGCCTTAGCCATTGTCCACACGGCTTTGAAACAGCAAAGCTTTCGCTCCCGTCCGATACGTCCGCACGGCTAGGGGGCACGACAAAGCCCTAGCCTTTCCTCGACTCGTTCGCTCGATCTCGTTTGTACTAAGGCCCGGCAAACCTTAACCTCGGTCTCAGACCTTTCACTTGGTCCATAACACTAAGACACGGCTCAGTCTTAGTCACCAGCTCACCCGACACCACACGACCAAGCTGCCATAACCAATCTCGACCACGACGCTCTTGCAAGGTATCACGCAGTCCACGTAACGACTCGCTGTTACGGACTGTCCTACCACTGCAACAACTGGCTCACGTACGACCCATTGTACGAGCCAGAAACCAGATCGACACCCTCCCCGGTTAACCCAACGTACTGTCAAAACCGGGATATCGATCTACCGACCACGACGCTCCTGCAATGCAGTCCACGTAACGACTCGCTGTTACGGACTACCCTAGCAATGCAGCATCTAGTCCACGTAACGACTCGCTGTTACGGACTACCCTAGCAATGCAGCATCTAGTCCACGTAACGACTCGCTGTTACGGACTACACTAGCAATGCAGCATCTAGTCCACGTAACGACTCGCTGTTACGGACTACACTAGCATTGCAACAACTAGCTCACGTAACGACTCGCTGTTACGAGCTAACAACCACGACTCCACCATACCAACGAAATATCAAAACCGGGACATCGATTTACCAGCGACAAACTTCGGCTTTCCGCAACGCCTCGACCGACCTCAGCTGCCCGCGACGACTATCCAACGGTATCCAACGACCCGACCGAATCTCAGCTTACCAGCATCAAACATCCAGCTGTATCTCCACGATTCGACCTACGCCAGCTACCCTCGTCGAACGTCTGCTGCGAACATCTACAACGTGATCATACCAGCTACCAACATCACCCATCTAGCTGAAGACCACACACAACCGCCACGGACATTTACGTACACGTTTGTAATACCAGCAATAAAATCATCACTTTTGCTGTATCTATTATCCTGCCTTTTGTTTCCTTCATTGTCTCTGGCTGACACTACACTCGCACGCATTTAACTTAATTTATTTGCGGGGTCGACGTGCTTATCGGCACCGCAACATGCCCATACGAAAAAAGTCTGGAAACTTATTTAATGATCTTCATATATATATATATATATATAAATATATATATATATATATATATATATACTCACATACCCATGAATATGAAAAGAAAATATTGATGTTTAAATAAATAATATTAGACAGTAACAGATTAAAATCCAGTTTCTAGAATTATCAGGCGAATTATATATATCGTGACAACTTTAAACTTTATTTGTAAGTACATATAATACACTTTGCACGTTGATCATGCGTATGAATAACTTGACATGACGTAGATAGTGTTAATATAGACTAGATGCAGAAACAAGCACAGCAATTCACAATTATTCACATACACACACACACACATATATTTATATATATATAAAGGAAGGACACCGATTGTCTGGAGCCAGGGAGGTCTGTAACAATTTTTTTTTTGTTTTTTAATAAAACTTTCTAATACTAGAGACAAACAGATCCCCGCTGTGCCAACGGAAACGCGCCCACACACCATAATTACAAATAGATATTTGATGTATATTTTATGAGAAGTGTTAGAAATTGCAACGCTTAACGCTTCACCAGTTTCCATGCTCAAACCTTAACCGCAACATTGGCTAGCGGCATATATTAAAGTCGAAATCTTTTTCAAGAGCGACGTATCTACTTACGAATATCTTTCCAGGTGATATGTTACGTGAGAGGTTTCCTGTCAATTCAAATTGCTTGAGTGATAAAAAACAAAATGAAACCGTTTTTTTTTTCTTCAAATAAAATTTTCAGACAGGTGGTCTTTATTTTTTTCTCTAAGTAATTTTTTTAAGAAGCCACTGTTACTACATTATTTTGATTGTTTCTGCCATGTTTTTGTTTCTTTAATGTTTTTCCATCTCTGTCTGTCTGTCTGTCTCTCTCTCTCTATATATATATATATAAAATCTTTCACCTTTCTTTTGTTCTCTTCTTTTCTGTTCTCTCTTTTCTGCATCAACTTAACTCTCTCCTTCATTTTTCTTTCTTTCTTTCCCGTGTTCTTTATTCTAACTTTATATTCTCCTCCCACTTTCTTTTAGTATTTTTCTTACTTCGCCACTTTCTTTTAATTCCAATTTTTCGGTATATTCATTAACGACCGACCTCTGATACCAGAATTCTCCGAGGTCAGAGGTTAGAGGCATATTATTTTTCTTCTTTTCCCTATGTTTATTATAAACACTCTAATTAATTGGCTCCAAATATGACTACATATGTATTCATACAATCCTTCCACCAAGGGCACGATGCGACATTAGGCCACTTATTAAACGAAGTAATACAGTTTGAATTTAATTTTTTTCATCTTTTAAACTGGTTGTTTAACAAAGGCTAAAGGGCCCAGGCAGGTCGTCTATTTTATATTGGTGAGTAGTGGAGGGTTTAGTTAGATGTATAACTTTCCGAATGGTATTCGAGCAAAGTTAAAAGGACACTGCCTTGCCAATGATTTGAACTCGTGTCGTCGGTTCTACTCCCTACCACAGTAAATCTTATGCTAATTGGGCCCCTGCAAACGAAGTCAAAATATAAATATGTAGGATATGAGAGTAGCTTTCTTAATTCTGCTAATGATCATTTTTATGTTATTTCTGATCATTTTAGAGACTTCAGAAAAATTATGATTAGGCACTTTATCATTGTGCAAAGATTTGGAAGCTAATTTAGAAAATCATATGATTGGGTAGTGACTTTAATACTCACAGCATTCTCCAATACTTTCAAACATTTGTCACCAAACTAAACTTAGTAAATTTCATTCAATTATTTTCAGAAAATATTCATGAAAAATACAATAGAACTCTTATATAAAAGTCTATCCTTTTTCAATTTTAATTTCAATAATTCATCCAACATTTTATATATATTTTATAAGATTATTGTATGATTTTTGGTTTTATTTGGTCTGGTTTCTTTTGGTTTTATGGCATATCAACAATTGTAGGCAAAATCCGTACCACACACGTACATCAAACACATATTATTTGCTAATTCATTTTGCCGACAACACTCTAAATGACCCCGAACCCAATTTGCTGCTCACAGCTAATTGGTTCCAAGTACTGCAGAACATACCAAACAACGTAATTAAATATCAGTTGGCGGCCAACTATGGAACAGAGACGACGACAAAAAAAAAAGGCGAGAACACTGAATAAAATAGACGACAGAAGATATGAGAGAAAGGTAAATTAAAGAGATAAGGTGATATGACACTCTTCATCATCGTTCCTTTAACTTTCTTCGTTTTTCATTTCAATGTTTTATTTAATGAAATAAAATCGATGTATGACGCAGTCACATTTCTTTTCTCTGTATCACTTATAAACCACAAAATACCAAAATGTTGGTACTATTTTTGCACTTTGATTTATCTGTGCCCTGGATAGGACAGTAATTTACATCTGTTGGTGATCAGGGGAATGTGGAGTACACATTCGTTGCTATTAATCCAAGAACCCATCGAACCCTGATTGGTAGTACTTAGGGTTATATCTATGAATCAAATAGATCTGTTTTCAAGTTATTTTTATACTTGATATCATACAAAAATGTACAAAAAAAAAAGAACCAAACAAAAATATACATATGAACTTACATCTTATTCAATTCCATAACTTTTTGGCATAACATAACCAATCAATGAATCAGTTGATTCATCATGTATTTTAATAAGACTATATTTCTTTATTGCAGGACTCTCAAAGTTGATACGATTAATAACAAACATTGTTATAAATGATTGTCCCACAAAAGAGTAGCTGTCTAGCCACCTACCACCCATCACGAAAACTATCCAAGTTAGACAAACTAGACATGCGGGTCACTACTGTAAAGCAATATGGTCCGGTGGGTCTCTTCACATGAACAAGCAAAGGTAAGACGACCAGCTTGAACCTTTATAAAACAGCTCTGTGCCTATTCAGGACGTAGCCTGGAAGACCTCCAGGGAGCGATGGACGATAGAGACGGATGGCGAGAGAATGTTAGGGAGATCCGTGTTAGCAGAGTGACATGATGATGATGATGATGATGATAAAAAGACAACAGATATTTATCACCGTATACAGTGCAATATTCAATTGTTTTACTGTTTCGATTTTTACTTTGTCTTTTTACGTTACCACAAGATGTAGTTAGTTTCGAGTTACGATCATAACACATCAAGATAACTGCTTCCTGTAAATCAAAGAAGTTAAGCAACAATAATCTAACTCAGAAGTCAGATGAGTGACCATTAAGAACCAGTAGAAGGAATTGATAATCTGAGTTCTGTGTATCCAAAGTTTAGAATAAAAAAAAGCTGGTTGGTGTTTCATGCCACATTACTCCTTGCAGGTTATTTAATACTAAAGCCTGTTATATATATATATATATATATATATATATATATATATATATATATATATATATATATATTGTAACATTGTTGGTTGTAACAATTTCACTTAGTGTCTTTGTGGTAAACCAAATGCGATAAAGATTTGGAGAGTGCACAATATCTGTGATAGAGCAATAGCATTCTGGTATCCGGGAAGGTATAAAATGTAAACAAACAAACGCTGCTGCTGCTACTTAATACCTTTTAATTCCCTTGCTGACGTGGTATGCTTGTTGGTTGAGCGGTCTGATACTGAGTCTAACGTAAAGTTTGGCGGGTCTCGATCCCAACTTCAAACGTCCTACGTGTCTAGCTAGACTGAAGAGTAATGATACAACGAAACAGTCAGTCTGTTTATGGCAATATTAGTTTTTATATATATTTAATAGCATGGAAGCTTCTCTGCGAAACCTGAGGTCATAGATAATCTACAATGCTATAATATATATAAGAAGACTAAAAAATATTTACTTATGGGGTGATTTGTAAGCAGATAATTTGTTGTAAACTAAATTTTCATACAAGTTGTTAAAAATCATTTGTTTTCACTAATTGAAATGGTTATAAGGTTTACTTTGGTTCTATGGCATAACAATTATTGTTGTTTATTTAATACCAAATTCATTTTATACAGATACACAGTTCAATTTCAAACAATTCAGTCAGGCAAAAGTTCAATTTAAATGTCAAACACATCTATTTGACTCATTGATAAGAACTTGTCAAGTGCTACCACTTCAAAGACAGAGAGGACCTTGGAGCGATGGCAATAAAAGGGAACTCCGCATTTCCCAAAACTCCAGGATTACTGGAACTACACCATCAAATAATTTAGGATGCTCGTTGGTGTAGCCTTACCTCTCTGCAGAGATGCAGTCAGTGTAGTCTGCGTCCTTAGCTAACTTGGCCATTAAATGGTTATATGTTTTTCTATCTAGTACTTATATTTTTATTTAGAATTAATTTACGCACATTTACACACTTTTTTTAAAAGTATGGTGACTTAACATTAGTAATGCTATTTGTCAAATATTCTTTTTAAGAGAGCTGTACGATTTCAAATAACTAACACTAATAATTCTGCATAAATGATGTAATAGACTTATCTATTTGACCCATAGTATAGACTCGAACTAGTTTACCAATCAGGATGGGAGTGGAACTGGGAGAACTAGCAATGAAAAGGTCACAACATTTAAATACCCTATACTGGAGCCTCACCATCAGATACAGTTTAGTCAGCGTATTTTACTGTCTCAGCCGAAAATGCAGCACTATCAAAAATCAAAACGCTGTTGATTTCTTTCGGGTGCTGCTACTGATGAAGAATACACAAATGATCCAGCATTTCTTTCGATTATAACTGCTCAAGCAGTATCCCTGCTGAATAGCAAAAGAGGCATTGAAATTAGACAAAACCAAGGTCAACGTAGTTCTATTCCACATTGAATTGTAAGCCTCTGAAATGATTAGACCAGTTCATATACATCAGCGGCCCAGTCGGCTGAGACTGTAGAATATACCGATTGCATCTCCGCAGAGTGCCCTGGATATGACACTAAACAAACTGATATCAAGGTTCAAGTAATGCTGGAGCTTTGGTGAATACGGAGTACCACTTCATTGCCCTTGATCCCAGGTCCACTCTCTCCTGGAGTTGTAATACCTGATAGGGTCCTATCTATGGGTCAAATAGAACTAAACTGTGTACGAATACTAAACTGAATATTATGAAATGGATCTGTTTGCGTACGCTAGAATGAATCGTTTGCAGTAGAACTGTCTTTGATATTGAACCTGTGTACTTATGATAATCTGAATTGCGTGAAATAGAACTGTTTTGACATTTAACTGTGAGTAAAAAAAGTCATACAAAACTGAATTGTTTAAAACTTATAACCAATCATTCATATTTATCAGAAGCAATATCTTATGAACCAAAAGTGAGTTCAATTTACACATAAAGAATGGATCACAATCTATGTTTTATCAATTATATGGAAATTTGATCTGACAAAATACGATGAAAATTCTGGAAACTACTCGACAAAAGAACAGTTGTATGGCGACTAATCTACCATCATACAAACAGATTAGCTACGACAAACAATGCTTGCTAAGCACTACTGAGGAAGGACGTTCTTTTATGGACTCCTACACAAGGACATACCAGTGTTACTCAGCCAGCAAAGACTGGTATTGACTAGGTCTACGCTGGCACTGGATGCCGTCTAGAGAACATAAAAAGGTTTGATAGTCGATATGGATGGAACATAAAGTTGACGGTGATAACGATTATCGTTGTGGCTCTTGGAACGTTAATTGCTGTCACTTGAATGCTCCTCAATTTTTCAGCTCTCAGGAAAGATCAAAGTATCTATTGCTCTTTTCTGTTGCAACGGCAAAACCAATTAGATTACAAGTTGTTGTTGTTGTTGTTGTTGTTGTTGTTGTTGTTGTTGTTGTTCTTCTTCTTCTTCTTCTTCTTCTTCTTCTTCAATTATCATAATTATTAGATGGAGGAATTCTTGATATTTAGTAGACATTATAGTAATTGTTGCACTGTTTATCGTTTTAATATTCATATTTTCGGATCAATAATTCCAATCGAAAATATTCAGAGATCAATTAAAAGCAAATAGTAGAACTTTTACAAATGAAGTGAGATCAAAAAATAATCAAACTGAAGTTTTGGTGTTTTTATATTTGAAATATATAATGTAAATGATATAGATGAGCAACTACTATAAAATTATGATACGAGGTGCATACGATAAGTTTCCAGACTTTTTTCGTATGCGCACTTCTATTGATAGTACACACATGAAACTCTCGTCCCCTTCGAAGTAATCTCCTCTGGCTGCAATGTACTTGTGGTACCGTTCCAGCAACTTCTAGAAGGCCCCATAGAAGTCCTCTTATGTAAGCGTGTCAATGACCTCCGTCACAGCCTCTTTTATCTACTCAATTATCTCATAACGACAGCCTCTGAGCTTATGGAATAAGAAAAAGCCAAAATGAGCAAGGTCTGGACTAGAGGGAGGGCGAGGAACTGTCTTGATGTCCATCTTGGTCCAACAGCCTGTAACAAGGATGGAGTTGTGGACTGGTGCATTGTCCGGGTGGAAATGCCACTGACCCGATTTGAAGAGTGCTTGCCACTTCCGACGGAATCTCTTCCTGAACTCCCTTAAAAACCTCATTGCAGTAAAACTAACCCTAACCCTTTGGCCAATCAGCTCACGTGTATTGACTTCTTTACTCCTCCTACACTTCTCATCAACCCTCAAAGACTCCTTGCTTTCCTTGAATCTCTTATGCTACTCAAAAACTGATGCTCGATTCTTGCAATATGGTCGAAAAGCAGTCTGAAGCATTCCATACGTTTCTGTGGCATTTTTTCCTAGTTTAAAACAGAATTTTGTTGCATATCGTTCTTCTTAAGTGTCAGATTGCATTTTTGAAATTCACCCCCTGTGACAATCAGTCTTTTGTAGGATGTATTCCAATTCTTGCTGTAGCAGTTCATTTGAACCTGAAATCATAAAATTGGTCAGTCATCTCATAAGATGTATAACGTACTGAATTTTCAAGAGTATACGTCAACTTTATATGCCCATACGAAAAAAGTCTGGAAACTTATTGTATGCACCTCGTATATATATATATATATATATATATATATATATATATAGTTAATTTCGATATATACTAAACAGTAGTTTTGTCGAAGTCCAGGATTATGCAAATACAGCACCCACCATACCTCTTAAACCTTGCTCTGTCTGACATCTTCTCGTTTCCTAAACAGATAGATAGATAGAGAGAGAGAGAGAGAGAGAGAGAGTGGGTCGACTGAATGGACAGCTTCTTTTTCGTTCTTTACCTTCGCAATTCTCTGACAAGTCCATCAGAAGGCATCGAATTATCTTCGGTTCTCCCCGCTTCTCTATATTGACGAGTCTTGTATATCAGTCTTTTCAACTTAGGGCAGTCTGGTTCAGGGTAGTAGTCGCCCTCTACCGGCCTTCCTGGTCTCCGCTTGTATCTGCTGGTTATGTAATACTAAGGACGCTCACGCAAATTCTCTTCGTCAAACCTCCAGTCTGCTGCGCGTTTCCCGTTGACACGCACCCACGCGGCACTTCTGCTGTGTAATACCTGCGTCCTTTTTTCCTTTTTATTTTTATTTTTGGTTTCAGAGCCCGACTTCTTTCTCGCACGGTACACCCACAATTTATGCGGTATGTTAACAGGGATTTTCAAGTCCATATCCAACAACTCCAAGTCTCATCAAAGCAACTATTTTGAAAGCATTTTATTGAGTAGTACTTTAATAGGAAGTTTTCTACTGAACTGAGAGACAGGAAGTCTCCTCAGATCTGCAGGCTTGTTCTGAGAATTCTACCAAATTCTCACAGTATTGTGGTCTGGATAATATCAATCCTTCCTTTGATTTCCTGTTCCTTCAGTCTTTTTCTTCAGACATTTTAGGACCCTTCCAAGGACATCATCGACAAATACTATCACCATCACTTTCATATCCCATAATAATTTAGCTTTCGAGCTTGATCTAATATTTGACTTTTTTTCGTCTTATTTTCGCTTTTTGGTTCGCTGAAACGTCAAAATCCATTTGATTCTTGTTAATTAACGTTTTCTCTGGTTTTCTGTACGGGATTCAGTGATCTGTTTTATTATTTTTCCTTTCTTTACTATAGTTTTTATTGTTTACAGCATCATTTTTTTCTTTTAAGATAAAATTGATATTTTGGTGTAAATGTAAAGAGAATTAAAAATTTTCTCAATGCTCAAATAATTTCTGCTGTTACATGCAGTTTGTGCTTCCTGATTTAGAATGAATTACGAAATAAAATCAATAATATTCAACAGAAAAAAATCACTATATTTTCAAAAATATTTCACTAACGTTCAACTTTTTAAAAGTCGAAAGACAATCACGAAATCCAAATGCCCTCAAAATAATAGAAGGAAATCTTTACCTAGATCACATGGTTTCATTTATTGTTGGCCATCACATTAACGATGGTAATGTACAACGAAGTCTTGATAACGTCGACTGCTGGTTGTTTTCGCTTTCGACAACAAAGCACACTAGGTGAGTCAAATTAGAAGATATCCAAAGCAACGTTACACAGGTAAGATTGTTGTAAAAATCATCTGGTATATAAACAATATGAACCATGGGGATATATGCAGGATTACTGCGCCTATTGAATTTGCCGGATTATGCAACGCATTAGTGGCACTCACCGACTTACTGGGGTCCTTGTTAATAATAATAAGGATAATGATAATAAGAATTATTATT
This sequence comes from Sepioteuthis lessoniana, assembly GCA_963585895.1. Lineage (NCBI taxonomy): Eukaryota > Metazoa > Mollusca > Cephalopoda > Myopsida > Loliginidae > Sepioteuthis > Sepioteuthis lessoniana. The sequence continues at coordinate 15,616,585 of OY757912.1, read as the reverse complement.
ATTATCATTACATAATCTTTTGAGGGTTTTTCAGACTAGCAATAGCTGATGGTTTCTCACTGGAGTTTGAGCGAGAGCAAGTCTCCTCAAGTTTCCAGGACGCGTCTCAGTGTGATCGCCGATTATAATATTGCTGTAGTTTAGATGGTCTCCTCATGTCTCCTTTTTTCCAAGTATTCCAGTCTATTTTACCAATCCTTTGTGGTCCGCTGAGACGGGAAAATCCACTCTTCAGCAGGTTTTTTACTATCACTTGTTCAGGTCGTCTGGCTGAGATGAGGTGATCTGCTTGTATCTTGAAATCCTAAAAAGGTTTGTATGTCTCATTCTCCAGGACGGTTTCTGGGTTTTGCATATTAGCACCTGTTCGTATGGTCAAATCTAATCTTTTAGCACTACTCCAAGTAGATTACTTTCGACACCCAGTCTTCTGTTTTTATGCTAATTTACTATATCTACTAATATGATTAACCGTTTCGTCTCTCTCACCCTATAACGAACACTAGCTATTTTGTTGCGTCTTATCTATTTTTGCTTTATTATTTTATTTATTTGAGATTTTTCACTGGAGTCTGAGTGACAGTAAATCTTCACAAGTTTCCCAGACTCTCCTAAGAATTCTGTGGTGGGGAGATCTAAAAAAATCATGTTCTTTGGATGATCTCCACACGTCCTCTTATTTCCATGTCCTCCAATCCCTGTGCCAACCCTTTGGTAACTGTACCGAACCCGCCAATTACAATTCGTATCACCGTCGCTATTATTATTATTATTATTAGATAGGGAAAAAAGCTTGTAAAAGATACTGGCTACGACAATAAATGTCTCCCAGATAATCATATATTTCCTAAAATATATGAAACTAATAGAAATGTGACGGTCAAAATTTTTTACTGCTCTTCTGGTCAGTATTTGAAAACCTTTCTAATATATGAAAAACAAACAAACAAAAATCAAATACTTTTAAAGCATTTTTTCTATTTCCCTACATATATATATATATATATATATATATATATATATATATGGATTCTCACTCATTTTGCCATGTTCACATTCTGAAAGCCGTTTCACCATTCCTCACCTCCTTGTACAATTACGTTATATTTAACAGCGCATAACATTAATTCAGTCCGTACACAATATAATTTCTTGTTAGATTCTCCTCGAACAATTGAAGTTCAGGTTTCTGAACTCGACGAGGGTTCTCTCTCAACGCCTACTTGTAAAACCATCGATTCGCAGAGTTTACACCTACTTCTTCACTGCCTATAATCACAGGTAGTCAGTCATCTATAAATACAAATGTTCAACGAAAGTGGAGGACAGTTATGTGAGCCTTTCTCATTGTTACAATTCGATAAAAAAAAAAAAAATACGCCGGTCATATGATTAAAAGGTAGGCTGACAAAATAAAAGTAGAAATTTCGATAAGACCTTCTCAAAAATTGAAAGTATTCGGGTGGGGGTTGCGAAAAAGTTTTCCTTTCACTTTCTTTATATCACGAACTATTTTTCTTTGTTTCGAACTGTTTTTAATGGGATTTTTTGTTAGTTTTTGTTTTTTGAGACCTCTTTACGCAATTTAAGCCTGTTTCTTCCTTTTTATTTTTCCTGTTTTTGATTTTTTTATCGCTTTTTTTAAATTCCCACTTGCATTGTGTAGTATAAAGGTTAGCAAGCTAGACTAACTATCAGTTGATGGTGAGTTCGAATCTTCCTAGTTATAATTTATGTATTTAGCTTTAAAATTGACTTAGTTTATTTTGCAATATTGTGTAGACTCAGTGAAATGACATTTACGATACATAGGTTCAATCTTCTTCGTTGTATTATTTTTCAGTGACGTTGATTTTTAAAGTTTTTTCTAAATTTCTTGCTCTGATTCTTTGTCTATCTCACTGTTTTTCTTCTTTTATATCATTTTTTGCTTTTTATTTTTATCTATTCTTATTTCTATTCCAATTTTCTTTTCTTTCTGAGTTTTTTTTTGTCATTTTTTATTGTTTATTATCTTTCTATACTGTTTTTTTATTCCCTCGTTCTATTTTTCATTCATTATTATTTCTTTCTTTCTTTTTTTCTTTCTTTCATACACTTTTTCTTTTCATCAATGACGTAATTTTGCCCTCATTTCTTTCCTTTTCTTTTTTCTTTTTTATTTAGTTTATTATTTCTTGTTTTCTTTCTTTTATATATTTTTTAATCATTTCTTTATATCTAAGATATTTCTTTTTGTCGTCCTTTTTTTCTTCCTTTCTTTTTCGTATTTCAATTTTTTCCTAAGTTCCCGTTTCTATATACTCTCTCCTTCTATACACTTTTGCATCTTTCTATTTGTTTATTTTCCTCTTTTTACGTAGACATTTTTTTTCTGAATAATTTTACTTACTTTATTCTGTTTCATTCATTTTCTCCTTTCTTTTCTTCTCCCTGGCTGTATTTTTTTGTTTTTCTTTGATCTTTTGTTATTCTATCGTTCTTTGTCCTATGCATTCTTTCCTTCGTTCTCCTTTGCACACTTCCATTTTTCTTTCTTTGCATTTTTTTTAATTGTCCTTTGTTCTTTATGTTCTTTTCTTTATTCTTTCTTTCATTCTTCGTTACTTTTTTATATCATTCATTTTTTTTTTCGGTTTCATTCCTTTCTTCTTTCTTGAATTCTTTAGTTCTTTGGGTTTTTTTTTTTTGCATTCTTTCATTGTTTGCATTATTTTCTTCTTCATCTTTGCGTCCCTTTTATTTCATTCTTTTTTCTTTTTTTTTTTCGTGCATTCTTTTGCTCTTTTTTTTCTTCGTCCATTCTTTTTTCTTGTGTTATTTCATTCTTTCTTTCTTTTTTGAATTATTTATCTTGTTTCGTTTTCTTGCATTCCTCTTCTTTGCATTCTTTTTTTCTTTTTTCGTTGCATTCTTTTTTCATTTTTTTTTTTTTTCATCTTTTCATTCTTTCGTTCTTTCATCTTGGAATTCGTTTGTTCTTTCTTTCTTTTTTTTGCAATGTTTTCTTTCTTTGCATTTTTTCTTCTTTCTTCTTTGCCGTCTTTTATTTTTTCTTTGAATTCTTTCGTTCTTTCATTCTTCTTTGAATTCTTTCGTTCATTTTTCATTTTTTCGTTCTTTACATTCTTTTATTCTTTCTTTGAATTCTTTAAAAACTTTTTGGGCATTCATTTGTTCTTTTTGTCTTCTTTGCATTCGTTTTGTCTATTCCTTCATACTTTTGTTCTTCGCATTCTTTTCCTATTTCTTCTTTTTTGTTTGCTTCTTTTGTTCTTTACATTTTTTTCTTCTTTCTTCTTTGAATTCCTTTAAATTTTGGGGGCATTCATTTGTTCTTTCCTTCTTTCTTCTTTGCATTCTTTAAGTCTTTTTTATTTGAATTCTTTCGTTCATTTTTCATTCTTTCGTTCTTTACATTCTTTTATTCTTTGAATTCTTTAAAAACTTTTTGGGCATTCATTTGTTCTTTTTTCTTCTTTGCATTCGTTTTCTCTATTCCTTCATACTTTTATTCTTCGCATTCTTTTCTTCTTTTTTATTTGTATTGTTTCGTTCTTTCTTGCTTATTTGTTCTGTAATTTTAAAAATATTTTCTTTATTTCTGACCGATAAAATGCCTCCTGTTTTCTTTCTTTCTTTCTTTCTTTCTTTCTTTCTTTCTTTCTTTCTTTCTTTCTTTGTATTACTTATTGTTTATATTTTCTTAACTGATCGTCCTTTTTTTCTGTATTTCAGGGTCAAGTTGGAATAAAACATTTTTTTTAAATAAAAAAAAAAGAACGCTACGATTCAATTCAAAAAATGAATACTTAAACTAAACAGCCACCACAAATGAAGACCCCTAAAGACGACCAAAGTTTGGTTGAAAGTGCTTCTTGAAAAAACATGGGACAATTTTTACACCAATTTGACCCTGAAATAAGGATAAAAATGCCACAACTTGATAAGATCCAAAAAGAAATCTATAAATAAAGTGTTCTATCATATTCTACAAAAAAATGCCTTCGTAACATATATATATATATATATATATATATATATATATATATATATATATATATATATATATACATATATATATATATATATATATATATATATATATATATATATATATATATATATATACTAAGCAATAGCTTGTAGTTAACATTTTTTAAACGAGCCAGAAGTCAGTTATTTTCACACATGTAAATATATACCAGAATTTGTGTACATACAGGGTTTTTCAATATATATTGTTTGGTTTCTTTGATTAATAGCATATTAACCTTTGTAGGTTACTTAATGCGAAATCCATTCTCCTAGAAGAACAGTAGTGATACTATTTAACCCATAGCTGGAAAGATAAGGGGGTTCATATCTTTCCCAAGAGTATTTGCCCGAAAGTGAATGTAATAGCGTGATTATGATTCCTCAGTCCACCACTTTAACCATTAAACCACGAGGACACCCCCTCAATATATATTGGATCAATGTGCTTGCTAATAACTTTACAACTAATAATTTTGAGTTCTTTTTGTTTCAGACATTAAAATAGTATATTTGAAAAAAAACTATTAATCCTCAATCTCAATGCCTAGAGAGGAAAACTATTTAGCGTCACCACTTATTTGCAGACAGAATCTTTCAAAACTGTGCAAGTAAAATTTAAATCCACAGGCCCAGGAAACAACCTCAACAAGAATGCAAAAGAATCTCACATCTGGCCGGTAGTAGACTGGAAGATCTTCAGACAATATGGATCAGGTGAGTGATTCTGTTGGAAGTAGTCTAAAAAAGGCTTTCCAAATATTTTCCCAAGAACTTAGTATTCCACGTATGTCATTGCCAAGGATCTTAAAAAAGGATCTTCAGCTGTACCCACAAAATCCAAACCAAGCATAAACTCACTCCATTTGACATGTAGTTCTTGTCTCAGTAATTGATCATTCTCACCATGAAGAGTTGAATCTATTTAGAGACATCCGATATATATATATATATATATATATATATATATATATATATATATATATATGTATTTAATTCATGGAATATAGACTGAGACCCTGGGTTTCATGGAGATTTTTGCAAAACAACAATCATCAGGCAGTTAAGAAGGTGGAATGAATTGAAAATCGAAAATACGAAAAATGCAGACAAAAGGCCTTTGGGATTTCATTTAAGTGTGGTTGTAAGTGTGTAAGTGTATGTGGGTGTGTGCGTATGCGTGTATGTGTTATAGTTACGTATGGATCCGTGTCTTTATGAGGTTAACCAGGCTATGAACGTAGATCGTTGGGTATATATATTTATTATAATAGCACTATCCTAGATATTGAGCACTGTCCATACTATATTGCATTTGGTTCGACACATACACACAAAGTGATTTATTGACAACCAACACTCTTATAATATATATATATATATATATATATATATATATATATATATATATATATATATATATATATATCATATGGAAATAAGACCTGTCCGATAAAATAAAATGCAATTTCTTCCAGGCAGTGGTCGTCTCGATACTGCTGTATGGATGCACTACTTGGACGCTAACTAAACGGCTGGAGAAGAAGCTAGATGGCAATTACACAAGAATGCTGGGAGCAATAATGAACAAATCCTGGTGGCAACACCCCACAAGGCACCAACTATACAGCCACCTGCCTCCCGTCACGAAAACTATCCAAGTTAGACGAACCAGACATACAGGACACTGCTGGAGAAGCAGGGACGAGCTCATAAGTGATGTACTCCTGTGGACCCCCAAACAGCCGAGCAAAAGCAGGACGACCATTTCGAACATACATACAGCAGCAACGTGAGGATACGGGATGTAGCCCAGAAGACCTGCCGGAGGTGATGAATGATAGGGAGAAGTGGCGAGGGAGGATCAGGGATATCCGTGCTAGCGGCACGACTTGATGATGATGACGATGATATATATATATATATATATATATATATATATATATATATATGAATTTGCATTAAATATACGCAAGATTGATAAGCCAAAAGAAACAATAAACTTTTTCCTCTATTGATTTAGTTTTTTTCATTTCATTTTTTGTTGTTTTTCGTGTACTCATTGTTTATTTTTTAAAACTATTTTTTATATTTTTAGATAGATTTGTTGTTAGTTTTCTTCTTTTCTTGTTAATTTTTTTCAAAATTTTAGCAGTGTTTTTTCTCTCTTACTTCCTCTTTTTCTTTTTCCCTAAACCTGCTTACCTATCCTTTAGCATATTTACTATCTGCGATTGAATAAGATTTTACAAAACAACCCATTCATTGCATGTATGCACATACGGATTTCTGTATTTTTTTCTGGTATAAAGAAGTCTCAAGAAATCTAATATCACTGCTTCAGGTTATTATTCTTTGGGCCGTCTGATGTCTAAGTACCTTAGATTTAAACCCTAAAAGATCCGTATCACACTGGCTGCATGAAAATAAGGCCGAGCTGATTGCTTCTTCCAGCGTGAAATCAAGTGAACATTTTTCCCTATAGGTAAAATGTTTTAAAAAAATCTTTTTAAAGGCGTTTACCCCAAGAGGAAAGAATAAACACGTTATATGGAAAGAAAAAAGAAACTCTTGTATGAAAAATAAAACACTTAGCGGTTTCTGGGGTGAGCGATTCGTCTTTATCGTGTGTTTGAAATCTGATAGGGAACGAGAAACTCTATCTGAAGGGAGGCCAATCAGTCGGCTCTGTACAAGTCCAGATACGAAGACACTCTTCTTACGAGGTTGCCGATAGGAATGCGTGTGACACCCTGCTTGAATGTGCATAGCAAGGCTACTGTTCGAAACTGGGATATCTATTTATAGAGAATCTACAAAGAAGGAGATTGTTAAAAAAAACTGTTTGAAAACATATACTAATAATTACGATGATTTGGTAGGGAACATTTGCTGTTTGTTATAACCGTAAATTGCAGCGTGTGAGTCGGCCTTTGAAGCCTGCAAAATGTCTAGAAGACTAGCTTTTAACTAAAATCCAAACTTATATTCATGGTTATTACTCTCTGGTAAAGACTTGGATTTTAGATCTGCGTGTAATGGAATGTCTATTAGGTATAAGAAGGTTTTCTCATGGTAGTGAATCATTGTTGGCTTTGTTGGGAGATTGTGACGTTTTTGTCATTCACCATTATCTTCTTGCCTTCTTCATTTGTTTTCTTTTGGTCTACCGAAGCTGTAAATATATATACATACAGATATACCTTTAGACTCACATTATATCGGGGGTGGTTACAACTTCTCTGTAGTGAGAATGTTTACTGAACCAGTTACAGGGTTGAAGGTCTCGCAATATCTAGCAGGAGACGCAGCGCGCTGCTAAGCTCCAGAACTCAGCAAACATATACGCTCTTTACTAGCAGCTGAGAGAAAAAGGTCCGTTTGTCTCAGCACGGATGATAAAAGCCTCTGGGAAAGAGTTTCTCTTTGGCATCAGGAAGCCACTCTTTTTAGGCATGCGCAGATTTCACTTCCAGTTAGACGCCTCTTGGGAAGTGTTGAGATGTCTCCACTACAGATGGACTCGTCCCCATGTGACATATACCGACTAAGCCCTCTTCTGCACAGTCTCGGTGAGCCGTCACCAAAAACGGTAATATTCATGATGGTGTTAAGCTGAGGAGGTGTTTCTCCCAGCAGTCGTTTATGTATGTACTATTTCCTTTCTATATATCGCACATTTCCGAGTTGTGTTATCATTTGAACCCCCCCTTAACCATAACAAGAAGCTAATACTTTTGCATTGTATTTATTCTATTTTTATGTTATTGTTTTTTGTGTTTGCTTTTAATCCCCAAGGTTTCATAAGAACATAAAAAATCAGATCTGAAATTATTAGTATAATAAAGAATTAGTTAGCAAACCATCAGTCTAGTTTCGAAGTGATTTTTTTTCAGACTTGAAATGTCGTCGTGTACGCTGAAAATTTCGCCAAGTTTTTCGGCAGCACCATATCTTCTTTGTCTGTGACAGTGTCAAAATCTTTAATGTTTACAAAGAAATTTTTGTGTTCTTGAATTGCCAAAATGTTTTTAATAGTGTCGTGCAATGGGAAATCACTATGGATGATATTAATCCCTTAGGAATAATAAATGTTATTTGAAAAAGAACATATAATAATGTGCTTGAGTAAAATCTGGATTGGATCATCATAATCATCATGTCATGCCGCAAGCACGAGTATCCCTGACCCTCTCTCGCCACTTATCCCTATCATTCATCGCCTCTGGCTGGTCTTCAGGGCTACATCCTCACGTAGCTTCTGTATGTATGTTCGAGCTGGTCGTCCTGCTTTTGCTTGGCCATATGTGAGGGTCCATAGGAGTACATCACTTATGAGCTCGTCCTTGCTTCTCCAGCATTTTCCTGCATGTCTAGTTCGTCTAACTTGGATAGTTTTCGTGATGGGAGGCAGTTGGCCGAATAGTTGGTGCCATGTGGCGTGTTGCTGCCAGGACTTGTTCAATATTGCTCGCAACATTCTTATGTAATTGCCGTCTAGCTTCTTCTCCAGCCATTTAGTTAGCGTCCAAGTAGTGCATCCATACAGCTGTATCGATATGACCGCTGCCTGGAAGAAACTTCGTTTCATTTTATCGGTCAGGTCTGATTTCCATCATAAGCGTCCGAAAACATGTAAAGAATTCTCTTACGCACAACCAATAAAATAAAAAAAATCCACAAGGACTAAAGTTCAGGAATTAAAATGCTTATGAGTATCTTTGGAAAATATTGATTGTTTTTTTTTACTGCTTGCCAAACAATTTATAAATATCTTACGCTTAGTTGTATGGCTCCAAAATTCTTATCAAAAGTTGTAATTCATTTCGCAATTATCTGATTTAACCACTTCTGTTCGGTAAAATAATTCGTTTTACCAGGCTGCTACTACTACGACTACAAATAAAAAAAATAATGATAATGAAAAGTTGCCCAGTCGGCTGCTTCTCTGCAGAGGGGTAAGACCCCCCGCCAACGAGTATCCTGGATATGACACTAAACAATCTGATGGTGAGATTCTAGTAATGCTGGAGCTTTGGGGGATGTGGACTACCCCTTCATTGCCATCGCTTCCAGATCCACTCTGGCCCGGAGTGGTAGCACCTGATAAGGGTCCTATCTATGGGTTAAATAGAACTAACGGTATACTTATGCTAAACTGAATTGTTTGATTAAACTGAATAGCTAGAAATATTTTTGACAATTAAACCGTACTTACATTTAAACTGCGTGCTTATGCTAAACTGAATTATTTGAAATTGAACTGTTTTTGACATTGAAACTGTACTTAAACTAAACTGAATTGATATATATATATATAACAGTTAGAATATAGTGAATAGTTTGAAATAGAAATGTTTTTGACAATTAAACTGTGTACTCATGCTAAACTGAATTGTTTTAAACAGAACTCATTATTTACATAAAAATGGATTTGGCGTTAAATAAGCTACAAAGGTTGATGTGCCATAAACTCAACCAACCAAACAAGATGATGAAAAGGATTTGCTAGCATTGAAGATAGACTTGATGCATCGATACGACCATTCGGAGAGCTGGTGACCGTCATTAAAAAGAAATTCCACGTATGAGTTGAATTTCCTGTCCTGGCAGACCACGGAGTGAAAATAAAAGAAAACGAAAAAGACATCTAAGTATCTAGACCAGGCTAGAAAACTTGAGACTTGCTGTTACTCAGACACCAGTGAGAAATCCCCAGCTAAGACTGGTGTGAAAGACTCTCGAAGGAGTAAATCATAAAAATAATCGTGTCACTCAATCACATACTTACGAAATGCACTGGAAAGGCTATATGAAGTGAGAAAATCAGAAAGCAGAGGACTCAACAACATTCAAAATAGCGATGATGCATAAATAGGAAGACTCCAAAAATACATTAAGAAAGTGCAGAAAAAGTCTGATTATAGCAACAAGAAACAACACAGATAACACAAGAATCAACAGAACAAAAATGACTACAAACTTACTAAATTGCAAAAAAAATTAAAAAAATCACTTAATGGTCATAGACGACAGCAAACTGCCAAAAATGAAAGACAATTAGAAACCCTAATACAGGCAGTGAGAATATACACTAAGGATAGAGGGATGGAATTTGCAATTAAAATGTGCCCTATTCATAATGAGAAGCAGGAAACGACAAATGATGAAAGGAATTGGATTGGGAAATCAAGAAAAAATCAAAACGCTCGGATAAAACGAAATATACTGGTATTTGCAAATATTGGAAGCTGACACATTCAAACAAGTGGAGATGAAAGAAAAAAATTTTTAAAAAGGGTACATTAAAAGAGGGAGAAAACTACACGAAACCAAACTACATAGCAGTAATCTCATCAAAGGGATAAACATTTAGGTTGGTCTCCCTTGTGAAATACTCTGGACTATTCTTGACGAGGATGAGGGAAGAATTTCAACAAATGGACCAATGAACAAGAAAAAATATTGACAATATATAACGTTTTATATCTGAGAGATGATATGGACAGGTTATATGAGGTGAGAAAGGAAGGAAACAGAGGACACGGCAACATTAAAAATAGGGATAATGCATCAATAGGACGACTCCAATAATACTTTTAAAAAGAGTTGAGAAAGACTGATTACAGCATCAAGAAACAAGACAGATAACACAAGGATCAACAGAACAACAATGACTAGAAAACAAAAATGGGAAGTAAAAAACAACTATATGTATATTTGAATAGATAAACTAGCGAAATCTTCCAACAGAAAACTTTGACATGACTATGAAGAGGAAACGTAAAGAGACAAGCTGAATCTCTTCCGTTACGCCGCCACGTTCCCAGCGGGCTTGCACTGTGCTGTTCGTTCTCGCCAAGTCCACCAGATAACGCAGGGCACAGACGTTTGCTGTGGTTTGCGGTACGCTATTTAATGATATATATCACCAACTCCCTTGTGGAACCACATTTTAAAGCCACTAGGCGAGCTATAGGTGAATTATTAAGAGTCATCGCAGCCAACTGGGTAGCTTTCTCCCTCAAATACAAGGTCCTCGACGAATACATTCCCCCCCCAAAAAAGGACTCTGAACTGCCGTGTCTGGTTTAACAAGATTGATAACAATATTCTGTGGTGAGGCGCCCGTGGTGTTATGGTTACCGTCCTAGGAAATGGACACGGCGAACGAGTTCAAATCCTGGCCGAGACTAATTGCATTTCACATCGCACTAATACCCTTGAGAAAGGTATGAATCCAATTATTCTCCCTCCAGCTATGGGTAAATAGTAGGGCAGACTAGGTTCTTCGGCTTTGGTGAGGCAACGAGTCTAGGAGAAGGAAAACTCTGAATTCAAACCTGTTAAACTTCGCTTAAAAATTGACCTTGTGTCATATCCTGCCCGAGCGGAGGGGTTTGTACATATGATAACAATATTCTTTTATTGAATAAAAGAAAGAAAAAAAATTCAGGTAAAAGTCAAGAGCGAGAAAGTCACTCTGTTTCTCGGGAGAGCCTCCATTAAAACATCCGTGTCCCGGACGAGGTCCCCATTTAATATCTGTTAATGGCGGAAGGTGAGAATAGATTTCGACAACGGCAGATACGTTCCACTTTCCCTCGGGCTTCCGGATTTAATGGTATAGTTCCTGCTCCAAATCTCAAGTTTATCATTGGGAAAATATTCCCTCTTTTCTCCTCTATCTTATCAGAGTTATTCTTTGCTCCCGTAATTTGTCTTTTATTCACGTCAGTGAGGATGCAGCAAGATAAATTTTAATATACTTAAATTATGTGTCCACATACTTGGGGTTTTGTGGAGTTTATTCTCTTCCCTTTTCCCCCTCGTTATTGGGTTTCCATAACGCGTTGGTAGAAGGATACACGTCTTATTTCAGATAAGACCAATATTAATAATTGTCGCTTTCCTCGTGGACGAGTCTTTTCTTTGGGTATTCGTTTAACGAGGCTCACCATAACTCGGATTTTGAATTCATTCAAAGGAGAAATTTTTTTTTCTTTTCTCTCAATGTTCCCTGCGCGGCATGACTTTGGAATTTGGATTTCTTCTATATCCCAAATTCTGTTCTTAGTTTTTTCAACGAACAAGAGGCAACTCCTTATGTGTCTTCATCCTTCGACGAATAAATGGCAACTGCTTAGTTTCCGTAGTTTGAAAATTCACCACTTGTTGGCTTATTGGCTCTTTCTTCCTCGGTATCAATCATGGTCACAGGTTTGCTTCTCCGCTGCTGATGCATACATGGCTAATTGAGGGTGAGGTTCTCCCGTGCCCGTGTCACCTTGTAGTAATAGAGAGGTTGGGAGAGAGACAGTCCTTCCACTTCCACAATTCTGCTAATACTTGCTCACTATTATAGTCGGCTATGGCCTTCAAGTCACACCTCCTTCCCCATAACCCGGAAAAAGTATTAGGGTGTCATATTTCCTCGTTACACTTCTGACAGGAGCACAAACAACGCCATAAGGACCGACTATATCAAGCAAAAAATGATAAGATACAACAAAATTGCAAACGTTGGTTATGTGTTGAGTGCGATGAAAAGTTCAATCACATAATAAACAAATGAAGCAAATTAGCACAAAAAGAGTATAAGACTAGAAACGACTGGGTTGGCAAAAGGATCCCCTGGGAATTGTGTAAGAAGTTTAAATTTGATCCTACGGACAAGAGCTATATGCACAACCCAGAATCCGCCAAGGAGAATGAGACACACCAAGTTATGTTAGATTTTGACACACAAACCGATCATCTCATCTCGGCCAGACGACAAGACCTAGTGATAGCAAAAAAAAGGACCTGCTGAAAAGAGGAATTTGGCATTCCAGCTGACCACAGAGTAAAATTGAAAGAAAGCGAATTATAGAGATAAGTACCGACATCTTGCAATAGAACTTTAAAAACTATGGAACCTGAAGGTGGCAGTGATTCCAATTCAAACTGGTGCGCTTGGTAGAGTCACCAAAAGGTTGGTTAAGAGACTGACAGACATGGAATTAAGAGGACAATTGGAGACCATCCAGAATACTGAGGAGAGTCCTGGAGACTCGAGGAGACCACAGTGGAAGACCATCAGCTAACGCTGATGGGAAAACTCTCAAAGGAGTATACTACTACTACTACTGCTACTACTAATAATAATACTGAAAATGAAAAGAGAAAAGTATTTAGACATTGCTAGAGAACTAAAAAGACTACGAAACATGAGAGTGATGATGATATAAGTTGTAATTGGTGCGGTCAAAACAATCTTCAAAGGCTGGTTTAAGAGACTAAAGGAGTTGAAAATCGGTGGTCAAGACAAGACCATCCAAACTAATGAACTTTTGAGATCGGCCAGAATACTGAGAAGTGTCCTTTAGACTTGAGGAGATTTGTTGTCGCTCAGAATCAAGGGAAAGACCATCAGCTAACGCTGGTGTTACAAACAGATAAAGATAATAATGAAAATAATAATAATAATGATCCTCAGCAAACAATTATGGGTTCTAGTAAATATTAATTCAAATAATTTGCATCCAGATATATAGAATCAAGTATACATATTTGATACAAAAATAATTTTTAAAAACATCAATTTGACCTACAGACTGAACCGTAACAGGTACAACACTCCTGGTTAGAGTGGACATGGGAGTAATTACAATAAAGAGGTACACCAAACTGGAGCCTCAACAGCTGATAAAATTCAGTGTCGTACTAAGAACAGCTTTTTTCGGGTTCTTCCCTTTCTGCCAAGGACACCGCATATCTATAGGCACACCAATAAGTCTGGTAATATTTGCAGAAGATTTGAATATTATTCGTCACTGCAAACATTTATTGCTAAGTCTACGTGACTAAAAAAAAACCCTTTTTGATTTCTGCATAGGGATACTAGTAGATTATGAAAGTTTAATGGAGCCTGTAATTTTTGGTGATGACTAAATTGTAACTTGTTTTGTAGATATCTTGCCATTTTGACAGGACACACGAGTTACTCTAGGTACTATATGCAGCGTGAGGCCTGTGTTCCAGATAAAGTAAAATTTAATAAAGTCACCCCCAGACATATATGAATATGCACCCACTGCTTATGTTTACAAGCATCGTCACTCGAAAAAAAATTTCTAGTATACTGAATAAAATCCTTTCTGTGTGCCCAAATATTTTTGACTGATGTTAGTCTGAGCTAGACTATGATAATGTTTATGGCTGAATACTGTTTATCAGCTCGTTATCCAAGATTTTTATGTCTGAACGGAGATCGATACTCATTAAATGTTAGCCCAGTTTTCTTTATTAACACAACATATCCATGCATTTTTGTCTTTCTTTAGCACTTTCGCTTAATGTTACATATTTTCTCTTGTTTCACTCGCTTTATTTCCAATCCAGTTTTAGTATTTCTGGTCGGGTTCCTTAAGAGAATACTGATTTTCTTACAGACTAATTTCGCGTCTACATAAATTAGTTCGTTTAATTCAATGATATTGCCCATTGGAATATTTGTTCATAATTTTTGTTGGATTGTTTTTGGGGAGGGGGGTTCCTATATGTGTTGTAATTTACGAAGCTCTTTGCTTCGATGTGGCACAAGGCCGAATGAATGGGGCACCCAATGAGACTCGAACTCACTCTTGCAGGGTTCCTATATGTGTTGGCCGTCTACGAATTGTCAGCAAATATTTATCAATTTTCCCCTCAGTAGAAGCAATAGATTAGCCAATGAAAGGTGACCAAAGTAGAAGCAGCAGATTAGCCAATCAGAAGCAATTTATTCATTTATAAACAATGGCAAAATAACAGTCTAGATTTAATGCAGTCTTGTTACTTAGAAGGATTATCCTGTATCACTCAACTAAAAACAAGATGGCTCCCCGAATTCCAATAATTTGTTTATTGTTTTGGTTTCTACCTTGACGTTTTTCAAGTTTTGGTTCCTGAAAGAATGGTAAGGCAGTGTTCGTTTCATGCATGATTTCCTTATTATTTCTATATTCTATTTTGTCTTTCTGTGTTAACACCATAAGGTTGAATAAATGAAGTAGTGCTGGGTTAGTGTTGAGTTTTGTTTTCAGTATATCACGTTTGAATTTGGCTCTTGCATTTCAGCATTTATCATGTCATTTCTAGTGACTGGCTCCTGTTCATATTTTTCATCATTTCTATGTCCACATATTTCTTGAATATCAAGGACAGAAATGGAACGTTTCTTTAAAATCATTCTAATTGGTGTACACATTTGGGTTTGTTGTATTAAATATAGCGTATTCGGCCCAAATATCTTACAATCATTTTTTTCTTTGTGCAAGATGGCTCTTAAAATAAAATTGATGAACATTTTTGTTGCCTTATCTAGTAAATTTTTATTTTGGTGACTGTCAATTAAGTTATTGCTGTGGTCATTGTTTGTATATCTGAAATCAGTATCGCCAAGATTCGCAGGATGTCGTCCAGATAGTCCATGTTGACTATCAAAAGAGCACCAGCTGTTCATAACACTCAGAGGTTTAATATGAATCCGGAGTTGACTTGGATTTTGTTCAGATATTTTTCATGGTTAGTATACTGTAGCTATACCAGACGTTGGGGTTGATTATTATCTGTGCTCCTGTCATGGATATGAACAAAATATGAAAATAGATGCAACCCAGTAATATGATGATTTATTACTTACAAAAGAGTAATGACGCTCATCTGGAAAGCGTTCTGTAAAAAATGCATCCTTTTAGCAGGAGACATGTCAATGTTTTTTTTTATTATTACTATATAAATCTTTCAAGACATATAATCTTTTTCAAATTTCTTGCCCCAGCAATAAATTATCATATTAATGGTTTGCATCTATTTTGAGACAGTTTTGAATGATTTTGTCTCCAAATAAATACTGACACAAATGATTTTTCCTCTATTGTCCAAGACATTGTGATCAAGAATTAATAGTTTTTATAGTAAACTGCGTTCAAATCTGAAACACAAAAGAACGCAACGTTATTATTAGTAACATTTTTAACTGTCACATGGGTCCCATGTATATTGAGACACCCAATATTAGCAGTCACATGGCTCCCATGTATATTGAGGCACCCTATATTAACATTCACATGGGTCCTACGGATATTGAGGCAACCTATATTAGCAGTAACATGGGTACCATATAAATTGACACACCCTATAAACTCTTCCTAAAAAGAAGTAATTTCAGTCGTACACAGAAAAAATACACCTCCGCCTTTGAAATAACAAAGTCCTAACTTTAGATCCGACAACTTCGTGATATCTAACATTCGGGATTAATCTAAGGCGTATTCATAATTATTCTGCCAAAGGTAAATTTAGATGAAAAATCATGTATACGAATCTCTTGATCTTATTCAAAACACATCTCTCAAAACAAAGGTAAGGAGGAATGGTCCAGCCAATTTATATATCTCCCTTCTTTAAATATCCCAGGCACCAGCAAGTAAATTCTTCAATGTTAATATTTTAAGGTTTAAAGAAAATGCAATTATTTTTAAAAAGTGAAGCATTTGCAAAATGTACATAGAAATATAAAATTTCTTCTTATCATTTTATCTAATTTTCAGGATTACTCCAAGGTATTTTGATATTTATTTTTGCTTAAGTCAGATTTTGACGCAAATGCCTTATTTGTCATTACACCTTGATAATGTACCAAACGTTTCAAAGAAGTTTCTGGAACTTCCTTGTAAATTCTTAAATATCAAAATTTTAATTTTTTCAAGCAAACTCCATTATTTCTTTAAAGAGAGGAATTCTTCTTCTTCTTCTTCTTCTTCTTCTTCTTCTTCTTCATTAATATTATCATTATTATTATTTCGAGTTTTTCACCTCAGACTTAGTTGTTGATCTTTTACTCGATTATGAGTTACAGGAAGTCTCCTCAAATCTCCGGGACTCTTCTCAGTATTCTCTCTGTAGTTTCGGTGGTCCCCAGATTTCCATAATTCATAGCTTCCTTTCTAAACCTATGGGAACCGTTCTAAGTGCGCAAAACAAAATTGCTATCCCCATCATCTTTATGTTCTCTAGCAAGGGCCAAGTACTTTTCGTTTTCTTTGAATTTACTTTGTGGTCAGCTTGGAAGTCCAAGTCCACAATACGCCAAGTTTTCTTTTTCTTTTTTGCAAATTATCACTAAACTTTGTCTTCTGGCAAAAATAAGTGATTTGTTTGTATCTCAAAATCCCAGTTTTGTGTATTTGGTTTTGTTTGTGAGGTAGATTTTTATTTTTTTTTTTTTCACAGCATATCAACTCTATATAGGATATTTTTTCCAAAAGTTTTCTTTTGCAATCACAGCCATATTTTCAATGCATGGATGTTACAGTTTCCGATCAATAACTGAATGAAACTAAAAATGAATTTAAACCTGAATGATTTAAACATTTCACTTTCACACACACACACACACACACACACACACATATATATATATATATATATATATATATATATATATATATATATATATATATATATATATATTCGGTGTTTTTTCTGCTTTTTCTTTCTTTTCATCAAAGATATGTTAAGCTGGAAGGTCAGCCGAAAACATAAGTAATTTTTAAATAATGAATTTTTAAAAGGATTTGAGGATTTAGAAGCGAATATTTTTGGAGGATTTAATTTGATATCTATTGGTGTGGAATTTATACACACACACACACACACACACACACACACACACACACACACACATATATATATATATATATATTCACTATTATCCCTCCGAATGTTCCACACGAAAAAGACCATAGCTGAACATTTGAGTTGTAGCAGTGACCATCACTTCTTAGAAAATTAGAAAAATTAGTGTGTTCCTAATATAAAAATAAAATTAGTGTGTTCCTAATATAAAAATATTCAGCTATGTTCTTCTTTTGTTCTAGACTTTAAATTTTGGAACGACCCTTTTATTCATATACATTTTCAAAACGGATCAGTATTTTGGCCCTTTCGTTTTCTTTGTTCTTTTTCTTTTTTTTTTTCAGGCGAGTTACTTTCTATTACACACACACACGCCCTCACACACACACACACACACACACACACACACACACACACACACACACACACACATATATATATATATATAAGTATTGAGAGAAAGATAATATAGATGGATGAATATATATATATATATATATATATACGTATTAAGAAAAAAAAAGTGTATATATATATATATATGTGTGTGTGTGTGTGTGTGTGTGGAGAGAGAGTGAGAGAGAGAGAGTTATCTGCATTTATTGACTTAATATTGCTTACTTATATGTACCTACACGATCCTTTTTATGATGCAAATATATATTTATTTGTACCATTTTTTATTTCACATTTCATTAGATTTCCAAACATCAAATCAGTGTACAATCATTCAAACTTATGATTCATATCAATATCAAATATGTGCCACACTTAAATAAGTCACAATAAAAAAAATCCGACGTCTGTATAGCCCGTCTGCATTTTCATTTTTAACTTAAACACTTCATGTGCGCCCACATATCAACACAATTAAGAGAAGGAGTCAATTGTTTTATGCTGAATTTTAATGCTCCGTTATTCCGAACATGTAGAATTTAAAAAAATTAAGACGTACAAAAGACAACTGCATTCAACATCATCATGTCGCGCAACCAGCACGGATATCCCTGACCCTCTCTCGCCACTTCTCCCTATCATTCATCGCCTCCGGAAGGTCTTCAAGGTTACATCCTGAGTCCTCACATAGTTGCTGTATGTAGGTTCGTGCTGGTCGTCCTGCTTTTGCACATCCATATGTGGGGGTCCACAGGAGTACATCGCTTATGAGCTCATCCAGCAGTGTCCCGCGGGTCTGGTTCGTCTAACTTGTACAGTTTTCGTGATGGGGGGCAATTGTCTGTATAGTTGGTGTCTCGTGGGGTGTTGTCGCCAGGACTTGTTCAATACTGCTCTCAACATTCTTGTGTAATTCCGTCTAGTTTCCTCTCCAGCCGCTTAGTTAGCGTCCATGTGGTGCATCCATATAGCAGTATCGACACAACCGCTGCCTGGAAGAAACTGCGTTTCATTTTATCGGTTAGGTCCGACTTCCATATGATCGAGAGCCTATCGATAGCTGTCCATGCCTTCGTCAGTCGTGTGTCGATGTCTTTTTCGGTTGATGAGACGCTACTTCCTAGGTAGGTGAATTTGTCCACTAGCCTCAGAGAGGCTCCGTCTTGTGTGGCAATGTTGCCTGTTTGGTTGTTACACATATATTCAGTTTTATGTGCATTGACATAGAGGCCAATGCCAGCTGCAGCTCGTTCCAGACTATGCAGTAGTGTCTCTGCTTGATTAGGCGTATTCGCCAGTAACGCCAAGTCATCAGCGTAGTCGGTGTCCATGATTGTTTTTGCGGGGTATTTTTTGCTTCTTCTCTTAATCAGCTCGAAGCCATTTTCTCTGATTTTGTCGATCGAAGTCCTAAGCACATAGTCTAGACAGATGATAAAGAGGTACGGGGCTAGTGTGTCTCCTTGTAGTACTCCTGCAACAATGTCGAAGTATTCCGTGTCTCCATCTGGTGGACGTACTTGCACTTTGGTGTTTCCGTTGAGAATCATTATTGCTGCTACGGTTTCTTTTGGTATGCCGTACGCTAGTAGGATTTGCTCCATCTTCCCTCTGTGTATGGAATCGAAGGCCTTGGTAAAGTCGACAAATAGTAATGTCGCCTGATGGTTTTTTGCCCGAACGCCTTCAAGGATTCTACGGATGGTCAGTATTTGTGAGGTTGTGGATCTATTTCTCCTGAAGCCATTTTGGTTTTTTCCTCAGAATGTTGTCTAAATGGGGTTCTATGCGGTTCCGTCGTAGGGCATTGTAGATTTTGGCTGCTATGGATGTAAGTGTTATCCCTCGGTAGTTCTTGGCTAGTCCGAGGTCGCCTTTTTTAGGGAAAGGAAGGATGCATCCCTTCGTCCATCTTTCTATCCTATTTTGTCTATAGACTGTGTTGCATTGCCGGAGCAGTATATCGTCGAATTGTCTAGTCTTCCACACTTCTGTGGGGATCTCGTCTAGCCCTGCAGCTTTCCTATTTTTAATTCTTCTGAGAACTGAGTCGAGTTCTTCTTTGGTGAAAGGACCTAGTTTAACGTCTAATTGCATACTGATAATTCTGGTGATCGGTTCATCCGTTATTTTCGGTGGGTTTCCTAGTAGATTTTTGAAATGCTGTTCCCACAGTTTTACTCTTTCTTGTTGGCTTGCAGCTTTCAATTTTGCTTTGGCTGTGCTCTTCCTTCTACTTACTTCGTTTATTGTTTGCCAGGCTATCCTGGATTGTCTATTTTCTACCGAGTCTCTAATCTTATCTATCTTATTTTGTATGTATTCTGCCTGTTCTTTTAGATATATTCCTGTTAATTGATATTGTGCCTTTTCTAGTTTTCGGGCATTTGTGTTTATTGGGTTCTTTCGATAGCTTTTGGAGGCAGTTTTCACGAGTGCACGTTTTTCTCTAACAGCTAGCGTTTCCCAAGGGACTCTATATTTAGTTCTAGGTTTTGTTGGAATACACTTTGCTGCCGCCTCAAGGTGTGCTTCTACAAAATGTTCATATTCGTCATTTGGGGTACCTTTTTCTGCCTTCTCTTGTAGTGCTTCGAATCTGTTTCTTAATTCTAATGCATATTTGTCTCTAATATCTCTGTTGTTAAGTAGGGCCCAGTCATAGTGCTTGGTTGTCGCTTTTTGTATGGCGTTTTTTCGTAGGCTTAGTCGTACTTTGGCCGTAACTATTCGATGATCGGAGGACACACCCTCGAAAGAGGAGTATGCCTCGCAATTCATCGCACTGCTTTTTCATTTCCTGTTTATAAAGACGTAGTCTATCTGTGCTTTACTCTATTTCGCGTATGTGTAGGTCCATAGTTTCCCCTCTCTTTTTTGAAAGTTTGTATTGAGGCATGTTAATCTATTTTCTATCATGAAATCAATTAGATGTTGTCCATTCCTGTTTGACGCGTTGTGTAGGCTGTATTTGTTGTTTCTGTTTTTCCCGATTTGTGCATTCATATCTCCGCCAATGACTAGCAGGTTGTGTTTCGGAATGCTACGTTCGAGAGAGGATAGATCTTCGTAGAAGGTGACCATTTCGTTTTCTTCGCTAACATTGGTAGGGCTGTAGCAGGAGATAATTGTTGCTTTGGGGTTGCCATTAAACGTTGCGGCCATCATCCTAGGTTGTATTCTCTCAATGCTGTTCAGTGTTTTTAACGCTCTTGGTTCTATAAGCATTCCCACCCCTCCTACCGATGCATTGACAGAGTTTTTCCATGCCGATACAGTCACCAGCATCCATCCATTACCAGTTTCGTGATATTTGATATCTTTGGTGTGCGTGTATCGGTGCTCTTGTATGCAAATTACGTCTATCTTATGTTCTACGGCTGATGCAGTTAGCTCTGATAGTTGACCTATTCTATTTAGGGTTCTAACGTTAAATGTCGCTATCTGTATTGTTTGTTTGCATTTTAGTAGTTTTTGTTTGAGCTCTGTAGCTGATTTTTCGAACACTGAGGCCAGGGCTCCAACCTCAGCAGGACGCGCCCCTTTTTTACCCGCGCGAAGAGCGATGCGGTTTATGTATGTGGTTTGAGTACGAGTCATGGTTATCTCTCGATGGCTGTTTTTATTCTCATCTATAGAAGCCACTCTTATAGATGAGCAGCAGTAGTTCCCCGATCGAACTGACAATCCCGAGCGTTAAGCCGCTGGACTCACACGTACATCATGCTGCTTCCCATGTGTACGTCGGAAAAAAAAAAAGAAGAAGCCTTTTTTACCTTAAGTTTTAACTTGGTTAAAGTCCAGGACTGCTATATGTTTAGATTCAAAGAAATTTTGGGGTATATTTCATCCTATCATCCGATTCCAGCCCTAATAGGTTTTTATTTTATAGGTAGAATTCAATTTATGACTTCGGTTGCTTTTTTTTTTCACTGCTATGAGGGTGTGCAATCAGACTTCTAAGCTTTAGAAAAAGTTCTATTTGCCCTGTATACTAAAGCATCCGACCAGGGTCGTTATACATTTCTTTTTTTTTTACTGTTAAATATGTCGACCTAAATGAGGAATATAGTGTATTTCATAAAAGAACACAATATAGTAGAGACGTAAGAAATAATTATTTTAAATCAAATGTGCATTTTTAAATGAACAGTTTAGTAGAATAAATTTACTGACCTCTGTGAAAAAACTTCTGGAAACGGAATCACTTCCAACGTATGCATACTATTTTAACAAATGCTCGATTAAATTATTACTAATTTTACTAGCATTTATATTAAAATTCCACTCCTATATCGTGGTCATCTAGTGGGGTGGACAGAGAGAGAGAGAGAGAGAGAGAGAGAAAGAAAGAGAGAGGACGAGTCAATTTTCTTTTATGGTTTCGTCTTAGCACGTGTTAGACTACATTTGAGGTGTTTTGGGGTTTTTTTTCTTTCCTTTTCTTTTCTGAGGTGGAGAGTTGGGCGCCTAAAAAAGAAAAGTTAGACCTTTAATTAAACTATCTGTTTTATTACTGATCCAATAAAACAGTAAGCGAGTTAAAAACATCACTATCTAATTTTGTAACGGAATACAGCTTATTCTAAATCAGTTTTCCTCCTTTTCGATATGCCAAGATTAAAG
>OY757912.1:15543866-15588866 GCA_963585895.1 Sepioteuthis lessoniana | reverse complement strand
GGTCTGGACCCCATCTCCTCCAACTGGTATCACCGCTCCGGTGTCCGGTGTCGACTGTCCCTATCCGTGGTTCCACGCCAACTGCTGTCCGCTCCTATCTCCAACCAACTCTCTTTTCGCGTCCCCTTACCTCTTCTGGATACGGCGAGATTTCAGGTCCAAAAACCCTTTGTCTGGTTTCGCGCCAAAACAGACAAAGGAATCGTCTGCTTGGCGGGCCACC
Organism: Sepioteuthis lessoniana; assembly: GCA_963585895.1. Lineage (NCBI taxonomy): Eukaryota > Metazoa > Mollusca > Cephalopoda > Myopsida > Loliginidae > Sepioteuthis > Sepioteuthis lessoniana. The sequence goes on along the minus strand of OY757912.1, from coordinate 15,588,643 downwards.
TATATAGTGTTACAGTTGGTCGATCTACCTGTGCCCGTCCATGAGAAGGGGTTCACTGAAGTATGTCACTTAAGATTTTGTCCCCAATTCTCTAGCAGTGTCCCGCATGTCTGATTTGTCTAACTTGGATAATTTTTATGATGGATCATAAGTGGCCGTACAACTTCTGTTTTGTTGGATGCTGCCTCCAAGACTTGTTTAATGTTGCTTGCAGGATTCTTGTATAGTTGTTGTCAAGTTTTTTCTCCATACATTTAGTTAGCGTCCATGTAGTGCATCCATGTAGCAGTATCGACATGACCGCTGCTTGAAAAAAACTGCGTTTTATTTCATCGGTCAGGTCTGACTTCCATATGATCGATAACCTATCGATAGCTATCCCTACCTCTGCTAGTCGTGTGTTGATGTCTGTCTCGATTGATGAGACACTGCTTCCTTGGTAGTTAAACTTGTCCATTAGTTTCAGAGAACTCCCATTTAGTGAGGAGATGTCGCCTCTTTGATTAAAGCACGTGTATTCGTCTTGTCTGCGTTGCTGCTTGTTCCAGACTGTGTAGCAGGGTCTCCGCTAGGGCGGTTGTATTTCCCAGATGTTCTATGTGGCGTAGTCCACGTCCGTAATTGTTTGTGCGGGGTATTTTCTGCTTATTTCCTTTGCCAGCTTGAAACCGTTATCTTTCATTTTATCAACAGACATTTTAAGCACGTAGTCTTGGCAGATAATAAAGAGGATAACGTCTCTCCTTGCAGTACACCTCCTATAATGTCGAAGTAGTCTGTGTCACTTTCGTATTTTTATATAAGATCGTTATATATAAAAACAAATTTTTACTGTGGATGAATATATATATATATATATATATATATATATTGTCATCCACAGACAGACTGTTTCGTTCTATCAGAACTCTTCAGTGTGGCTAGACAGGCTAGATTCCCGAAGCTGGTATCGAAACCTGGCTGATGTATTGTATATGTATATTTGGTGACTTTAGTCGAGGGCAACCAGAATGCTCCCTTTTCAATAGCTCCAACATTGATGTGTTGGAGAAAGCGCAACTCCTTTCCCTGTATTGCTCCAGTTTACCCTTGATACGTACCTTATAATGCTGAATGTTAAGAAAGGAGGCATCAAGTACCATTTTTGAGTGACTCATCAAGTACCATTTTTGAAATGACTCAACGAGGAATTTAAACATGGTCTCCCGGGCTATTGGTGAATACTCTATCTATAGTCCAATATATATGCAGTACAAAACAACAGCTATACGATCATCTTGCATCTCAAACACCTTCCAAGTTAGATGAAGATGACATGCGGGGCGTTACTAATGAAGTCAGGACAAAGTCATAAGGGACGTTATCCTGTACTTCTACTACAAAGTGATAAGTTTGTGATATCACATGATTAGATCTAGGGGATCTTCCCAGAGCAATAAACAATAGCAATGGATAATGAGAGAACCTTGTTTTTGCATGGCTTGATAATAATGATGATAATTATTTTATATATATATATATATATATATATGCATATAGACCCATCCCTCCATACGAGCAGTATACGACGCAATACCTCACACATACACACATACGGCATAATGCTTATATATATATATATATATATATATATATATATATATATATATATATATATATGTATGTATATAAAATCCTTATTATGTCATATTAACTGCACGGAGTCTTTTGACTAAGTTATGGTCATGGTAACTTTTTCTAAAATTCATAGCTTTTTGTTGACTTTCTCGACTGAATTCGGTGTCCACAAAGGCTGGTCTTCTTGACTGTATTCGGTAAGTATTGCTAGTCAGACAGTTCTGGTGTGTCCATGGTCAGGAGTCCATTGGAGAACGTTTCGTATGAGGTCGTCCTTACTTCTCCAGTAATGCATATATATATATATATATATTGTTACGTGGTGTTATTTCTCCAACATCTTAGGTTAATATCACCGAAAATAAAGATAGTACAAATTATGTATTTATCGGTAGCTCTTAGGTCCTCACAAATGTATAATTAGTTCATATTATAGAAGAAATAGAAAATAGCTCTTTTAAGAAACTCTCGGTTTGCCACGAGATTCTCGTAAAGGTTTTAGTGTTGCTTCATAGAATAGAGTTAAGTCTGTTGTTTCGGGACTTCCGCTTGGTAACTTCAACTCCGGCTCATCCATTGATTTCCTGCCGAACGAATCTAAAATAAGAACGAAAGCTACCAAGAAGATACATTCAGTAAAATACCCTTTCTGACTTCACTGAATAAATTTCTTAATTTTTGTATTTGGATATTTCCATTTTTTTCCCTTACGAACTTATAGTAACTTAGTAATTGCTACTTGAGGTTCATCTGTCGCCTTTAGATAGATTTAGATTAGATTTTTTTGTCTTTCTCTGTCTTTAGATTAACATTCAGGTTAAACAATTTAGCCCTGGCGTTTGGATATTTGAATTATATGCAGTCATCATCATCATATCGTGCTGGCAGCACGGATATCCCTGACCCTCTCTTGCCACTCCTCCCTATCGTTCATCGCCCTAGGCAGGTCTTCAGGACAACAACCTGTATCCTCACATAGCTGCTGAATGTACGTTCGTGCTGGTCGTCCTGCTTTTGCGCGGCCATGTGTGGGGATCCATAAGAGTACATCTCTTATGAGTTCATCTCTGCTTCTCCAGCAATGTCCTGCATGTCTGGTTCGCCTAACTTGAATAGTTTTCGTGATAGGGGGCAGGTGGCCGTACAGTTGGTGTCTTGTGGGGTGTTGCCGCCAGGACTTGTTCAGGATTGCACGCAGCATTCTTGTGTAATTGCCATCTAGTTTCTTCTCCAGCCGTTTTGTTAGCGTCCATGTAGTGCATCCATATAGCAGTATCGATGTGACCGCTGCCTGGAAGAAACTGCGTTTCATTTTATCGGTTAGGTCTGATTTCCATATAGTTGATAGCCTATTGATAGCTGTCCATGCTTTCGTTAACCTCGTTTCGATGTCCTTTTCGGTTGATTCGACGCTGCTTCCTAGGTACGTGAATTTGTCTACTAGTTTAAGAGGGGTTCCTTTTAGAGTGGAGATGTCCCCCGTTTGGTTATAGCACATATATTCCATTTTGTGTGCATTAACATGGAGGCCTATGCTTGCTGCTGCTCGTTAAAAAAAAATCCTCCTTTCACTCTTTTATCGAATTATATAATTTTTATTGTTTAACGCAAGCCGTAACAATATATCCTTGTTTGTTCCCATCTCGATTTTTTCTCTCCGGGCGTTTCGTTAAATTGTTACAAACCTTTCAATATATTTTATGCTTTTCCAGCTGGAATAGTTTTATTCAATCAGAGTGATTATATATTCCTTTGGTTAATAACCAGTCAAAACCATTTTACTGATACTGACATCACTTTTAACAGATGAAATACTGCAACCAAGGTATGTGGACTGATGTACTTATTTCAGAGGCCGGTTTATTAATAAGATAATTCAATCTTGATCATAACACATAAAGTCTGTTTAATGTGAGTTTATGCAGAGACCAGTGCTTCTTGTTGCCTGCTCTGGGTTATGCAGTGGAGATTGGGCTAGAGCTAGTGCATTTGCAAGAAACCGAAGATCATTGTTGGAAACAACACAAAAATGCTTTGTGCTGTTTTGAAGATATCTTGGAAGGATCATTTCCCAAAATATCAGTTGTACTGTCATATACTTGCCAAGAAAGACGAAAAAGACGTTGTGATCACTGCTGGAAAAATAAGAACAAAATCAGTCGGGACTTTCTCGTAAACAAAGACACAATTGCATTTGTCAACCAGCAAATATGTGCATTCATCAGTTCTGTGCGAACACTGGGTACTGTCAACAAGAGTTGCTAGGTGTGATGGTAAACAAGACAGGGACATATAAAGATGTGGGAGTGAGAGTCAAAGGAATCCGTGCCGTTAACATGACTTGATGAGGATGATGTAAGAATAAAATCATCATCATCATCATATCACGCTGGTAGCACGGATATCCCTAACCCTCTCTCGCCACTCCTCCCTATCGTTCATCGCCCTAGGTAGGTCTTCAGGACAACATCCTGTATCCTCACATAGCTGCTGAATGTACGTTTGAGCTGGTCATCCTGCTTTTGCGCGGCCATGTGTGGGGATCCATAAGAGAACATCTCTTATGAGTTCATCTCTGCTTCTCCATCTGTGTCCTGCATGTCTGGTTCGTCTAACTTGAATAGTTTTCGTGATAGGGGGCAGGTGGCCAAACTGCTCTGCGTATATCTCGTAAGTAAAAAGTAAAGTTGGCGACCGTAGTCGAGGGCGACCAGAAGGCTCCCTTTTCAATAACTAATACACCGAGGTGTAGGGGAGGGCGCTACTCGTTTCCTTGGATTGCTCAACTTTACCCTTGACACGTACCTTATATTGCTGAGTGTTAAGCAAGGAAGTAGCAAGTATCATTTTTAAAGTCTTTGGTATGACTCGACCTGGGATTGAACCCTGGTCTCCCGGACCATTGGAGAACACTCTATCTCGTAATCTGTGTATATAAACCGTAATTGACTAACCAACGTTCTTTATAATTAATTCGCCTGTCGAGAAACTGCGTTCTCAAAAATATAACAAACGACAAACAACTATGTTCTACAGTATAACCCATTTATACTCTGAAGACCAAATTCCCATAAAACCACACCAAAACAAACAATACTGCCATCTATGATAAAAAAAAATACTTGTACACTATTGATATATAAGTATAATTGCTAAAATAAAATAAAATAAAATAAAATAAAACACTCTTCGTATTGGCAACCCTATCGGCTGGGGTAATAGAATACACCGACTGCATCTGCTGAGGTGCTAGGCCCGCTCCACAACAAATGTCCTTTTTATGACAGTAAACCTTCTCCATTGTGTCTCTCCAGACCTGGAGCTTTGGAGAATGTGGAATACTCCTTCACTACCATCGCTCCAAGGTCCACTCTGACCCGAGGTGGTAGCACCTGATAAGGTCCTATCAATGGGTCAAATAGAACTATTTGACATTTTAATTGTGCGCAAATGAAGGAAATATGCTAAATTGAATTGTTAGAAATAGAACTGTTTGATCATTTACATGTGTGTAACAAGATGGCTAATGTCTACATTAATTTTTAGTGATACATGGCAATACTTTGAACCATTTAACTGTGAGCAAAGGAATCAGTAATGTTGAATAGAATTATTCGTGTTAAACAGTAATACTTGTAACCGTGTTCAAATAAATGATTAATAGTATACTGAATTATTAGCTATAGAGAGAAAGTATTGAAACGATTTAACTGAGTGCAAAAGATGATTAACATAAAACAGAATTGCTCGTATTACTCATTCGTTTTGCACGCAGATAAATTGTTCCAATTATTGCTAAGTATCGCTAACGATTCAAATAAACATCTGTCAGTTAAAATATCAAACATTTCCATTTCTAACAATTCAATTAAACATATCTTTGATCTGCACACAGTTTAAAAGTTAAATAATTCTATTTTAACAATATTTTGTTGACCCGGGAGCGATGGCAATAAAATGGAACACCACATTCCCGAGAATTCCAAGTCTGAAGTCTCACCATCAGATTGTTTAATGTCATATCTACGACATTCGTTATAAGTGGGGGTGGGTCTTGCCACTCTGCAGAGATTCAGTCGGTGCATTCTATCATTCCAGCCGACTGGGAATTCTCCTAACCTTGTAAATGGTAATATAGCAAAAGGTGAATAAGAAAACGGTAAATCAATCTTTGAGTTTAACGTCTCTTGTTATCCAGTTGACATTATATGAACAGCAATGGACCCCCACACATGGCCGTGCAAAAGCAGGACGACCAGCACGAACATACATTCAGCAACTATGTGAGGATACGGGATGTTGTCCAGAAGACCTGCCTGAGGCGATGAACAATAGGGAAAAGTGGCGAGAGAGGGTCAGGGATATCCGTGCTACCAGCACGACATGATGATGATGATGACATTTAATACATAAAATCAGTTATCACTTTCTCTCTACTTCTGTCTGTCTTTCACTGTCTCTGTCTCTCTCTCAGTCGTATTTTTACACATACACACACACACACGAACACAGAAAGAAAGGTCAATACTCACCACTCTCTCTTTTCTCTCTCTCTCTCTCTCTCTCTTTCTCTCTCATCAATGCTTCACTCTCTCCTTATTGACTTTTTAAGCTTTTTCTTACGTCTCTAAATTATTTCTCTTTTCTTTCTTGCTTTCTTCCATTCCATTTCATTTTCATATTTCCTTTTTTTTTCATAGGGGAAAAGAAAAACGCACGAAAATGAAAATGATTCATGCATTATTTATCAATTAATTATCGTTGTTATTGACTGACACCCATGAAGTGGAAATCCAGAAAGACCAGGCAAATTTTGCTTGGTCGGTTGGTTGATGATTTTAACGACACATCTTATACCTTGAAGTTAGGGAATCGCGTACATTATACGCATATGTTCACATTTTTTGTGTTGCTTTCTTAGATTTTTGTTGTTGCTGTTTTTTGTACATGGTTATGTGTTATCTAGTATACCAATATTCATAATCTATGAGATAGTAAAAACGGATGACAAATATGAAATATATTCTGTAAAATGTCTGTCCAAGTGTTAGAACCATTAATGACAGCGTAGTATTGGAATTAGTTATAAACACTAATGCTCAGAAAAAAAGCGCAAATAAAGTTCCAGTTGAATAATTACCTAATTAAATACCGTAGAAATTATAAAACTGATATTTCCCTATAATAATAATAATAATAATAATAATGATAATAATAATAATAATGTGAAAATAAGGATATGTACCTCAACCTTTCTAGAGAATTGAAAAAAATATGAAACATGAAGTTGACAATTATACCAATTGTGACTGGTACTTTTGTCACAGTAACTAAAGAATTATTAACGGGCCTGGAGGACTTGGAAGTTAATGGACAAGTGGAGACCATCCAAACAACAGCATTATTGAGAACGGTCAGAATACTGAGAAGAGTCCTGGACACTAGAAGAGACTTGCTGTCACTCAAACTCCAGTGAAAGACCATCAGTTAAAACTGATGTGAAAAACTCTAAAGGACTAAATAATAATAATAATAATAATTGAAAGGAAATGAAAATAAAACCGACCAACAACCGGATGCAAAAGGAACCCAACGATTTTAGACTAAAATATGGCAACCAAAAAAACCTAACGAAAAGGCTTTATGGGTGGTTTAAACAACTAATAAACAATATATCTCACGACAAAACTTGGACATGGCTAAGAAAACTAAAACTTTAAGAAAGAAAAAGAATATCTCCTCATAGCAGCATAAGACAACCCCGTAATAACCAATCATGAAAAACGTGAAAAACTCTAAAGGATCAAAAAGAAAAGTAATAATAATAATAATAATAATAATAATAATAATAATAATAATAATAATAATTGGAAGGAGATGACAATAAAACCTAGCAACAACCGGATGCAAAAGGAACCCAACGATTTTAGACTAAAATACAGCAAACCCCCCAAAAAACATAACGAAAAGGCTAAATGGATAAACCATATCACAAGAGAAATATAAGAAATCGAAGAAGCCCTGAAAGCAGAAATACATACCGATTTACTCAAAACGACACTTAAAATGGTATCAAACTGGAAAACGCCAGGCCATGAGAGAATACGTGGTTTCTGGTTCAAGAAATCCCCCTCCATTCACGAGAGACTAGCGCTAGGAATGAATAAATGCCTACAAACAGCATACGTACCCGAATGAATGACCAAAGGAAGGTCCACATTGATACAAAAGGACCCAAACAAAGGAACCGCCCTAAACAATTACAGACCCATAACTTGCCTACGAATGATGTGGAAAATATTAACAGCACAAATAAGGGAAGAGATTTACTACTCGCTAACAAGTCGCAGATTGTTCCCTGACAAACAATAAGGATACTGCAAAGGATTCGGAGGCACAGCAGAATTTTATTACATAGATCAACACATTCTAAACGAGAACAAAACCAGACAGAAAAATTTAGCTATGGCCTGGATTGACTACAAAAAGGCATATGATATGGTTCCGCATAGTTGGATTATAAAGAGCCTCAAAATGTACAAAATATCAGATGAAGTCATAAACTTCATTGACAAAACTTCATCTCCTAATAGCAGCACAAGACAACGCCGTTAGAACCAATCATATCAAAGCGAGAATAGATAAGACGCAGCAAAATAGCAAATGTAGGTTATGCGGTGACAGAGCTGAAACCATCAATCACATAAGCGAATGCAGCAAATTAGCGCAGAAGGAATGTAAGAGTAGACATGATTGGGTCGGCAAAGTGATCCACTGGGGGGGTGCAAGAAATTTATATTTGACCATACAAACAAATGCTATATGCACAACACAGGACCTGTCCTAGAACATGACACACATAAATTCCTATGGAACTTTGAGATACACATGGATCACCTAATCTCGGCTAGAAGACCAGACTTAATAATAATCAAAAAAAAAAAAAAAAAAGAAATATTGCAAAATAGTTAATTTTGCTGTCCCGACTGGCCACAGAATAAAACTGAAAGAATGTGAAAAGAAGGCTAAGTACCTCGACTTTGCTAGGGAATTGAAAAAAACTGTGGAACATGCAGGTGACAATTATACCAATTGTAATTGGTGCGTTCGGAACAGTAACTAAAGGATTACTAAAGGGACTGGATGACTTGGAAGTTGGCGGACGAGTGGAGACCATCGAAACGAAAGCATTATTGAGAACGGCCAGAAAACTGAGAAGAGTCCTGGAGACTTGAGGAAACTTGCTGTCACTAAAACCCCAGTGAAAACCATCAGCTAATGCTGATGTGAAATACTCTAAACGAGTAAATACTACTACTACTACTACTAATAATAATAATAATAATGAATGCATGTCTCCCTATACTAGTATGAAACGAAAAATAGAATATGAACTTATAATCTTATTCTCATTAGAGAATATAGTAAATCGTAAAAACAACTTTTTCACTTTCATTTTCATCTATAATGACAACATAAATCTTCACCGTCATCCCCTCCCTTCCTCATAATCATATTTTGTTTTTCTTTTTCTGAACTCCTTTTTTCTCCCTTTCTCTTATTTCTTCTCCAACTTCTTTGTTCTACTCGCTGGCATGTTTAAGGCGTCTCTTCCAACGCTTTTGACTTTATAAAACAGTTATTTTAACAAAAAAACAAAACAAACAAACAAAAAACAACGTAAGACGTCCAACTACGACTGAAATCGTGACACACAGAAACCATAGGTAAACTTATACAAACATTGGTATTAATCTGTAATAAATAATAATAATAATAATGCAGAAGGAATATAAGACTAGACACGACTGGGTGGGCAAAGTGATCAACTAGGAGATGTGCAAGAAATTTATATTTGACCATACGAACAAATAGTATATGCACAACCCGACACCTGTGATAGAAAATGACACACATAAACTCCAATGGGATTTTGATATACACATGAATCACCTAATCTCGACCAGAAGACCAGAGTTTATAATAATCATAAAAAAGAGAACTTGCAAAATTGTGGACTTTGCTGTCCCAGCTGACCACAGAATAAAACTGAAAGCATGTGAAAAGAAGGCTAGGTAACTGAAACTTGCTAGGGAACTGAAAAAACTATGGAACATGCTGGTGACAGACTTTGAAGTTAATGGACGAGTAGAGACCATCCAAACTATAGCATTTTTGAGAACGGACAGAATACTGAGAAGAGTCCTGGAGACTTCAGGAGATTTGCTGTCACTTAAACTCCAGTGAAAGACCATCAGCTAACGCTTATGTGAAAAACTCAAACGAGTAAATAATAATAATAATAATAATAATAATAAGAAGAAGAAGAAGAAGAAGAAGAAGGAGGAGGAGGAGGAGGAGTAGAAAGAGACAAAAAAGGAAAAGACGAAGCTTCTAAGCATAAAGCTTAAAACAAAGCAAAGCCGAGTAGTTCGGTTGAACAATGTTTTGTTTATAAAACAAAGAAAATTGTTTCAGACAGTGACACTTGAGCGGCATCCAATGTGTTTACGGCACAAAAACCACTCAAACAGAGAAGGCTTTGTCATCAAAAGAGACTCCCGTGTTGAGTTCTGCCTGCACATGCCTTGGGTAAGATCGTGAGATTTTTAGTCTTGTCCATACGAAAAAAAAATGATTTGGAATTAAATTTTCAAAGAGAAAAACAAAAATGCCGCAACAAAAACATATAGATTTTCTTTCTTATATATATATATATATATACTTCAGCTCTTAAATCCTGAAATCTATACTTTGGATCTGAACAAAAATAGTAATGACGATAGCACACTAGAAAACATGATGGAAAATAAAATTAAATTAAAGAAAAACATTGTTTTTTTTTTTTTTTGAATTTATTTATTTGGGAGATAAATGAATGAAACTGACTGTAAAAAAAAAACTATGAAATCAAACGATAGAATTTATCAAATAAAAACATACAAAAATAGGAAATGTGTTATTAAACTTTACATCTGAAACGAAAACATGTATATGTTTTATAGCTTTTGGAAAGTACATACTTATTTCAGAGGCTTTATATCTAATTTTTTTATGCTCTCAGCTATTTTCTCTGTTGGACAGCGCCCGTCTTTTAACCTCGCTCCTTCATTGTCCCGTTCTGTCACCATTTTTGTTGTTAAATGGGCCATCTCCTTCTCATCACTTTCATGGATTCTCTGTTTGTTTCATGATGTCCAAGCCGGTGAGACCAATGACAAAATATCACATTCTTGTGTGCATATATTTTCTTAGCTACAACTTTCATCTGACCTGTTGTGACTGTTACGATGAGTTGAGAGCAAAGGTAGAAATTTCAACCGTTCCATTCGAATATTATGCAGCAACCGATTATAAATTCTTGTTTTCTTCTAAACTGGCCAGAACCACGTGATTTGACATCCAATAAGAATAATGCTCACATGTTATAGAGCTGATATTTGTCGCTGCCTTCCACCAGACAGGACTTGATGCAAAATCAATGACCCGAAGGTCGATTGTGGTGGGGATTTAGGTGAGGGGAAGGTCAAGTACGAACCGAAGCTCATGTTATATAGTCGTAATAGATGATGAAGGAATATGGTTGGTTGTTTGGATTTTATGGCATATCCACCTTTGTTGGTTATTTAACGCCAGATCCATTTTTATGAAAAATAGTTATATTTCAAACAATTCAGTTTAGCATAAGTACGCAGTTTAAATGAAAGTACAGTTTAATTGTGAAAAACATTTCTATTTCAAGCTATTCAGTTTAGTAAAGCAGTTCTAATTCAGCTAATTCTATTAACTATAAGTACAGATTTTGTTTACACACACTTAAATGTCAAAACAGTTCTATATTAAACAATTCAGTTTAGCGTAAGTACAGTTTCAATGTAAAAAACAGTTCCATTTCAAATAACCTAGTTTAGAATAAGCACGCAGTTTAAAAGTAAGCACAGTTTAATTGTCAAAAACATTTCTATTTCAGGCTATTCAGTTTAGTCAAACAATTCAGTTTAGCATAAGTATGCCGCTAGTTCTATTTAACCCATAGATAGGGCCTTATCAGTTGGTACCACGCCGGGCCAGAGTGGACTTTGGAGCAATGGCAAAGAAAAGGTACTCCACATTTCGCAAAGCCCCACTATTACTGGAACTTCACCATCAGATTGTTTAATGTCATATCCAGGACACACATTGGGGAGTCCTACCCTTCTGCAGAGGTGCAGTCGATGTATTCTACAGCCCCATGGGACTGAGCAAGATGAAAGAATAGGGAAGATGCTTCTTAATGAAAATATATGTCTTTATTCTTCGAAAGGTGGGTCGATACTTCAAAAGTGTGAAAGAAAAAGAGTCAGGGAGACGAAGACACATGGGACACTAGAAGGACATGAACACTGCTATATTGACCCATAACTTCTAAGGCGCGTTATGCCATATTCATATTCAGAGCCCCACCGAGCACTTCTGCTTCTCTTTCGAGACGCACTTAACCGGAAGCCATTGCTGGCTGTTGTAAACCCCAACCCGAGCGCCTGTCAGCCACTCTTCATAACTAACTGAATCCCTTTTGGCGGCAAGGCTGAGACTGACTGTTACTCTGAAAGTACCTGCTTATATATCATTTTATAACGCCTATATATCTCCGGTTCAACACACGTGAGCTGCTTACACCTACACATCGATGTCTTTCTGTTTCCAGTGGTGCATCCTGATTACACTACTGGGACATTCGGATCTGTCAAAGATTAATATGCAACACTCAGTGTGAATTTGGATTCACCACTCATCGCTCAAATCCAACGATCTTTTCCACATTTTATGAGATTCTAATCATTAAGACTTCTCTAAATACCCTACACTTCATGCCAATGATAGATTTCCCTAACATCTTATGAAATATATGTCTGAATATTTTAGAGGACTAATGATCATTATTATATACCGAAAGCGATGTCAACAAATGCATAGTTAAAGCATGGACTGTAATTGAAAGTTTAACGAATATATGAAAATCTGATCTCTGATAAAAAAGGGTAATACTTTAAACCCTAAGCCATACTAATACAACTGCATAGTTGCACTGTTGAAAGTTAAATTCTTTCAGAAAGATCTAGATGAGAACTATGTAAGAATGATCTGTGCTTTTTCAATATAATCCTAAAAGCAGCACCTAAGAAAACATTTGCTGTCCGACCACTAATCACCCATCTCACAAACCATAGAAGCAAGACGAGCTAGACGTGCTGGACACTGCTAATGAACTAAGCACGGATTCGCAAACGGGGTTTTCTATGAAATCATATCCATGAACTGTTTTGGCTGACAGACAAAAACTTATATGCATCAACTCTGTGCGGATACAAGGAGCTGTCTTACTGATTGTGTTAGGAGATAGTACCGGAAAGTAAAAGAGTTTCAAAAGAATTGTCTATTTCGTGGAGGTTGGTCATATTTCAAAAGACATCCTTGAAGGAAAGCTATTTCTTGCCAACAGCTGAGATACAAGGAACTCTAGAAAGGAAAGGATGAAATCCCCCGACTTCAACACAGGGAGGGAGAGAGTCCACGTGGCGTAATACTTATTGTACAGTAAAGTGCTGGACTGTGATATCTTAGTACGCGAGTTCGAATTCCAGTTATTCTATTACATTCACTTTTGGACTAATACCTTAGGAAAAGTCGTGAACTCGATCGTCCAATTTACGGGTTAAATATTACAACTGTTGTTCTACAAGGATGGCTTAGGCATAAAAAAACCCCATGAAGTTGATGTGGCATTAAAAAGAAACATAAATAAACCAAGAAAGGTTTTGCAGTTGATTGTGCACGTGTCAGGTATAATTTTGTTTCATTTGGTTTTATGGCATATCAACCACTGTAGGTAATTTAATGCGGAATCCTGTTTATTCATGTATATTATGTACATAGGATGTGTAAACAGATTTTGTAGATATCATTCTTAAACGATCCTTCTATATTTTGTACACTGTTAAATTGTTTCAAGTGTTGCTATGTAACAGTCACAATTTAACATCAATTATTTGTTTGCGTACATATATTTTAGGTAATTTAACTAATTTGTTTGCATACTAATATTGCTATTGTTTCAACACAGTAAAATAGTTTTAACAATTGCTATCTAACACTGGAAATTCTATTCAATATTTATCAATTCCTTACACAGTTCTATTTCAAAGATTTCTTTTTAGCCTAAGCAAATTATGTTAAAACGTTTCAAGTATTGTTATAAATCACTTACAATTCAATTAAGGTGCTTTGAGTGGTATAATAGTTTACAAACTAGACTAGCAAACCTTCACGTGTGTGTTCGAGTCTCCTTGGGAGCACCCATTCATAAAAGCTCGTGCTACATCTGAGCAAAAACATTAGTAAATTATCTGCAATTCAATTAAACACGAGACATTTGTTTACACACAGTGAAACAATGAAGTAGATCTATTTCTCACAATACAATTAAACATAAGTCATTTATTTACACATAGTTAAATGAGCAAACAGTTCTATTTCTAACAATTCACTTAAGATCAAGCCATTTGTTTGCATTCTGTTTAATGGCAAAAAAATTTGTTTGACCCATAGATAGGGCCTATGAGATGTTTGCATAAGTAGTTGTTGCTCGTGTATTGGTCACTTCAGTCTCAAGCTATACAATCTCTAAGAAATAGACCAAAGATGTGTATAAACAATGCTCAATTGTAACGGCCATAGGCCAACATAAATTTATGCTCGCTGAATGAAAAGTTCATGGTGTGATAAATTTTAGCTTTGGTTGGGTTTGGTTTTATATCATATGAATCGTTATTGGTTATTTAATGCAAAATACCGTTTATATATATATATATATATATATATATATATATATATATATATATATATATATATATATATATACCAACCTTCCGCTTGGGCAGGATATGACACAAGGTCAATTTTTAAGTGGAGTTTAACAGGTTTTGAGGTCAGAGTTTTCCTTCTCCTAGACTAGTTGCCTCACCAAGGCTGAACAACACAGTCTGCCCTACTATTCACCCATAGCTGGAGGGAGAATATTTAGATTCATACCTATCCCACATTTCCCAAAGCTCCAGCGTTACTGGAACCACAGCATCAGATTGTTTTGTGTCATATTCAGAATATTCATTGAAGGTGTCTTAACCTTCTGCCGAGATGCAGTCGGTGTATTCTAGAGCCCCAGCCAACTGCACTATATAAATTTTATTTTTCATCAGTGAATTTATATATACATGTCACAGAAATAATAAAAAATAACAACAAAAATAGAGTGTACAAATTACTGATGAGTGTATGGAATCAATTGTAAGGGTTAGTTTCTCACTATCAATTGCTGGGGTAGTCCTCGTGGTGTAATGATTAAAGCGATGGACTGCGGAATTGTAGTGAACGTGTTCGAATTCCAGTCGTGCTATTACGTTCACCTTCGGACAAATACCCTTGGGAAAAGTATAAACCCCATTATCCTCCCAGCTATGGGTTAAAGGGTACCAGTACTGTTCTTCTAGAAGAATAGCTTTGGCATTAAATAATCCACAAAGGTTGATATACCATTAAACAAAGAAACCTAACCTATCAATTGCTCTCTTAGAAAAAAAGAAAATTCTAGTCAAAATTATTAATGGGATTGAAAAATCTTCCGCAAAATATGAATGAAAAAATAAAAACAATTGTTCGTAATAATATATGAATTTATACATAATTCATTTTGTATCAAGGGAAAATCAATTTATATTTTCAATTCATTTTTTTTCAAGTCTTTGAACATCATAAAAAAAGAGTTTTATCATATTTTTCTAGTCTATATTGCATTAATAATAAACTTTTATAATTGTTAGCATGTCATTTTTCTTTGCTTTTAGTTTTTCCTTCTTGAATTCATACATCTTTTTCTTGACTCTTCATTTCATCTACCTCCTTCCCCCCATTCTCCCCTCCTCGAACGTCTTCAATGTCTACCATTGTAAGCAAAAAGGAACGGTAAAAACACTTTACTCAAGAAAAGAAAAGAAACAAAGCATAGAAAAAATAACAAGACATACATAATGTTACAAGGTAATTATAAAGAATGAAAAAGGAAAAAAAAAGTAAGTACAGTGAAGCCAAAGAAAGAAAGAAAGAAATTAGGAAAAAATCAAGAGGGAAAAAGAAAAGGATTCGTAGAAGAAAAGAAATCCAGAATGTATTACCATTAGAAATATGATTTCAAATTGTCAAAGAAAAAAAGATGAAAATCAATGGAAAAAATATGTTTTAGTTAAAGAAAGACGGACAGAGAGATAGAAAAGAAAGAAAGAAAGAAAGAAAGAAAGAAAGAAAGTGGTAAACAAAGAAAGAAAAAGAGATAAAAGGAAGTAAAAGAAATGATAGCATCATGTTTACAACAAAATAATAGAAAGAAAATTAAAGAAAGGAAGGAAAATCTCGAGTAGGTTTTTTAATGACATTTCAACTTTCTTGGGTTAATCAATGCCAAAGCGACCTTTGTAAAAGAACAGCAGTGGTGGTATTAAGGCCAAAACAAGGATGGGAAGAACAGAGGGTGTATACCTTTCTAAAGGGGCATTAGTCCAAAAGTGAATGTAAAAGCGCGAGTGGATTTCGAATTTGTTTACCACGATGTCACAGTTAGTCTAGCATTTCTGTCACTTTGCCAGACGCCTCCTTCCAAATTGGTGAAAGAAAGTAAAAAAAAATAATGACATAATTGTTAAACCCCTAAGAACCAAAGAGAAAGAAAAAGAGAAAGAAAAATGATACTGGTTTTGTTTGATTTGGTTTTATAACATACCAACCATTTTAGGTTATTTAATGCCAACTTTATTTTTATACATATTAACAGTTCTTTTTCAAACAATTCAGTTTAGCATAGGTACGCAGTTTAGTTCAATTTAACTTATAAATAAGACCATATCATGTGCTACCACTCCAGGCCAGATTGGACTTTGGAAGGATAGCAACAGAGGGGTACTCCACATTCCCCAAAGCTCCAGCATTTCTGGAGCCTAACCATTAATCTTTTTATTTTATATCTAGAACAATCATTGGGGTGTCTTACCCCTCTGCAGATATGCCGAGGAGTAAGACAGGGACAAGAAAAAGAAAGTAAAAAAAAAACAACAATGAAATCCCTCATAGGTAAAATAAAGTATAAAAAACGCAATTACTTCATGATTACAACTACGTATAAAAAAAGAAAAAAAAGAAGAAAGATAAAAAGAAAGAAAGAAAGAATAAGAAAGTAAGATTGAAGGAGAGAAAAAAGTACTAACAAAACAAACAAAACGTTACAATCTTCTTTACAAACAGAAAGAAAAAGTGGAAGTAAACGAAAGAGAAAATCTTAATTACAAATAGGTAAAAAAAAAGGAGCGAATAAAAATCAGGAAGAAAAGATTACCGACAATAAATTATGATTACAAAAAAAGAGAAAAATGACGAAGATTTTAAATGAAGAAAAATGATGATTACAAAAATTGTTTAGAAAAAATTGTTAGAAAAAAAATACAAGAAAGTGAAAATCAACGATAAATATTGAAAAATGAAGACCTAGAAAAAAGTCTTGACAGGCGGCAAAGTAGGGCAATCAAGGCTTTCTCCCTAACCTGATGGCCAAAGCCACTTGAAAAATGAAACGCCAAGCGACGTCGAAATGTTTGAAGTGGTGTGTTTTTATGCGGCCGGCCTTTCCCAGTTGCCATTCGATGTCCTTCTCCCTCAGGCTACGAAAGAACGCTTTCTCTTCATAACGGCTGGAATCGTTCGCAGATGGTTCTCATAGCCTCGAACTAATTTCTATTGGGCTAATACCCTTGGTTAACCACGATTGAAAACCACAAAAATAGCGAAAACTTACCAGGAGATAAAAAAAACCCTTGAAGTTTCACCTCGACGCATTGTCACAATCTTTATATTACTAAATATCTTTGTATCTATCAATATGACTGTAACCCAACGCAAACGGCACATCGTAACGAGAAATTCGAAATAGCAGTACACTTAAAATGCTTCAACTTACATAATTCCTTTTTAATTTTCCGATACATACAAATTATGCAGGGCTGAATTTTGTGGAATGGTATTTCTTAAAAATCCAAATAGTCGATATAAAGATATGTATTCACCCAAACCATCTGCCATGAGCAGGACATGATACAAAGCCAGTTTTTAAGTAGGTTACAACACGTTTAAAATCAGAGTTTTCATTCTTTTAGTGCAATTGAGTAACCGAGGCTTAATAGCACAGTCTAAACTATTATTCATCCATAGCTGGAGAAGTGAGAACAGATGAAGTCTTTCCTTTCTATCATATGAAACAGACACACACACACGCACACACACACACACACACACACACACACAAATATATATATATATATATGTGTGTGTGTGTGTGTGTGTGTGTGTGTACGTACATATTCTCTAACGACCGTCTAAATAGTTATACGTACACGCACATACATACATACATACACGTGTACACACACACATATATATATGTGTGTGTGTGTGTGTACGTGTGTGTGTGTGTGTGTACACGTGTATGTATGCATATATGTATGTGCGTGTGCGTATAACTATTTAGATGGTTGTTAGAGAATATGTCCGTGAAAAATATACGTATCTACATGGATGTATGTGTAAATTTGGTATAGAATCTATCAATTTTACGTGTGTGTGTGTGTGTGTGTGTGTGTGTGTGTGTGTGTGTGTGTGTGTAAATATTTACTTACGAAGAATGTACGCTGACATGCATTATTCCAAGGTATTTTATTATTTAAAATATTCACGATATAATGTGTAATGTATGAAATTGCAAATCACCAATAAATTAAGTGCATTGACAAATACTCTATTTTAAGAAAATACTTTTTTATGTAAAATACAGCAGCCTCAATATTATGATAATAAAAATATTTTTAAAAATATTTACCTGTAAATTTTTTTAATTTTATTAATTGAACGATAAAAGCACGTGAATTACAAATTTTATATTCTTTATTAAAATATCTAAAGAATATACATAATACATATTATTTTATTAAAATTTGCAACTGTTTTGAATCTTACAAATTGAATAAATTACCATAAAAATAAGTAAAACAAAATAAAAATTGTATTTGATGGTTTTTTCGTGGTAGTATATATATATATATATATATACATTTACTAAACTGGCATATATATTTAGAATATTTCATTCTGATTCAACTATTGGGTCTATAAATATTGGCGTATGAAAATTTGTATGCTCATATGAGTACTATAAAAATGTCCTTTTTTTTTATTCATGTATATGCCTATATTTGCATCCTTCTATATCTGCCTCCTTGTGTGTGTGTGTGTGTGTGTGTGGAAATATGTTCACACACCCCCACACACAAACATATATATATGTATATATACGAGGATCATTAAATAAGTTTCGAGATTTTTTTCGTATGGGCACTTTTATTGATAGTGCACACATGAAACTCTAGTCCCCTTCGAAGTAACCCGGCTGCAATACACTTGTTGTACCATTCCAACAACTTCTGGAAGGCGCCATGGAAGTTCTCTTACTCAAATAGTCTGTGACAAGGATGGATTGTGGGCTGGTGTATTGTCCTCGTGGAAATGCCACTGACACGATTGCGCTGGCCTCTTCCGACGGAATGTCTTCCTGAACCCCTTGAAACCTCAAATAGTAAGCCTAACCCTAACCCTTCGACCAATTAACTCTGGTGTTCTGACTTCCTTACTCCTTCCACACCTCTCAACATCCCTCACAGACTCCCTGGCTTCCATGAATTTCTTATGCCACACAAAAACTGATGCTCGATTCATGCAAGATGCTCCAAAAGCAGTCTGAAGCATTCCATACGTTTCTGTGGCATTTTTTCCAAGTTTAAAGCGTAATTTTATTGCATACCGTTCTTCTAAAGTGTCAGATTACATTTCTGAAATTCACCAGCAGTGGCAATCAGGCTTTACTAGGGTGCATTCCAATTTCTGCTGTAGCTATTTATTTGAACCTGAAATCATAAAAAATGGTCAGTCATCTCATACGATATATAGCAATAACATACTGAATTTTCTATAGTCTACGACAATTTTAAATGAGTTTATAAAAAAGTGTGGAAACTTATTAAATTCACCACGTATATATACGTGTGGGTGCCTGTGTGTGAGTGGTTGTATGTGTGGGGGTGCATATAGACTCAGATATATATATATATATATATATATATATATATATATATATTGTGTACATTTAGAAATGGGTGGTTTAAAAGAATCAACTCAATATATATATATATATATATATGTTTGTGTGTGTGTGTGTGTGTGTGTGTATCTGTGCGTGTGTGTGTGTGTGTGTGTGTGTGTGCGTATGTGGTTTCTTGTTTCTTTGTTTACAAGCATATAAATCTCCGTGATATGGAACTAATATATATACAGCTGTGGACAAAAATGCGAGACAACCCGAAGAAATGAAGAAAAATATATCGTCTACAATTTTTAAATTATGAAAATCCTATATATGAAAGATATGGTTTAGAGGCATCTAAATTTAAAGTAAGAAGAAATTACAATGCATTTTTATATTAGGTATATTAGCATTCATGCTAAATTTTAAAATTTATTTTTGACATAAATATACGACCACCGATAAAAACTAAAGAAACAGGACTTAATTTAATTGAAATATTTATCATATATAATCTACATAATATAAATGCCATTAAAATTGTAATACTTAAAATACCAAGTACATTAATGGCTAAAGAAACTAAATTATCTGAATTTGAGAAAGGCGAGATTACAGCTCTAAAACAAAAACTCGAAGGGCTTAGGAGGCAGTAAAACCGTTATCTGCAATTATTTGAAAAGTTCAAAGAAGTATGGAACAAGAAAACCGACTGGCAGGCCAGAAAAAAGTATCACAACAATAGAAATATGGAACAAGAAAACCGAATGGCTGGCCAGAAAAAAGTATCACCACAATTTAAGAGAAGAATTGTTTGCGAAGTAAAATAGAATACTTCGTCAACATAAAAAATACTGAAGTTTCCCAGTGGATGCTCCTTCCAGTACTAGAACAATTAGATTGCATTTAAACAACGAAAAAATTAAGCATAAGAAAATTATACATCGTCGAAGGTTAACTATGAATCACAAAGAGAAACGACTGGAATATGCTCATCAATATCAAACCTCGAGTGCTAAAGAATGACGAAAAATTGTTTTCTCGGACGAAAAGAATTTAGACGGTCCAGATGGCTTTAAGAAATACTGACACGCAAAAAAAAAAAAAAAAAAAAAAAATTCCAGAAGAAAATTACTCAACAAGGCATAGTAGAGGAGGATCTCTTATGATCTGATGCGCTTTCTCATGTTTAGGAAAACTTAACTACAATTTGTCAGTGGTCGAGAAAAGGCAGCAGATTATGTGAAGATGCTAAATAGGCTTCGTCTATGTGGAGAAGAATTGATTTTCCAGTAAGATAATGCTGTTATCCTCAATGCATCAATAACAAAGAAGTACTTTATTGAAGCAAAAATAAGGCTTCTAGTAAGATAATACTTCTATCCTCAATGCATCAATAACAAAGAAGTACTTTATTGAAGCAAAATTAAGGCTTCTTGACTACCCAGCGAACTCTCCAGACCTCAATCCTATAGAAAATTTGTGGGGATTGATTGTTGCAAAAGTTTTTGAAGGAGATCAACAGTACCCAGCAGTTCTGAACTCAAAAGAGCAATCTTAGATGAACTGGAAAAATAAGTTTGGTTCATTTTCGGAAGCTAGTTAATAGTACGCCTAGCCAAATTTTTGAGGTTATCAAAAGTAACGACGGATCTACAAAATACTAAATTAAAAAAAAAATGCCTTTATATTCTATAATTCAGCTCATTGGTCTTATATTTATGTCAAAACCAAATTTTGAAATTAAGCATAAATTGTAATATACATATAAAAATAAATTGAAATTCTTCATATTTTGAAATCATTTTTATGCCTTATCTTTTATAAATCTGATTTTCATAATCTAGAAATTGTAAACAATATATTTTCTTCATTTTTGAGGGTGGTCTAATATTTTTGTCTCGGTGTGTATATATATAATCCTTTAAGGACTTGAAACTCCTCCAGGATTTCAACTCAGGGTGCAAGTTCTTTATCCAATGACATTAGTATTTATGTTAAGCGCGCCTTCTTAATGTAAAAGAAAAAAATAGTAATAAATAAACGGTGAAGGTTACAGTGATACCTACCGTACTTAAAGTACTTGGAACTGTCTCGAAGAAACTGAACAAGAAACTGGATTATCTGGAGGCTAGATAAAAAAATTCAAACGATCTAGACCACAGCATTGATAAAATCTTCACTCATATTATAAGTGAAAGTAATTGTAATTTAAAATCTTTTACACATTTTCTTTTTATTAAAAGCATTATTATATCCACAGTATACCAGTAATATAATGGCCGAGGGATTTCGTTTTATGCCTTTGGGTTTAGTTAGGCTGAGAACCTTTCGGCTCAGTGCATGGGTTACTTAGGTGCAACATTAACACAGGTGTTCGCGCGCGCGCGCGGAGCGGACGTATCATTCAGAGATGTCACAATAGCCCGAGATGGGAAACGGGGTCAGGGAGTGCGAATGACGTCAAGCACCGGAAACGCGCGGAGGATTTGGAGAGATTTTGAAAAAGTCAGAGTAGAGTTGAGACTAGACACCGGACGAGACGGTTGACTTTTGCTTGCTCGCGGAGGCCTTGGGCAGGTGTCACACGAGATGGGGGGTGCAGATGAAAAAAGCCAGGATAGAAAGATTGTGCCTCTATCCTTATGTTGAAAAACCTTTAAACTCAAAGGTAACGAAAAGTTTCGTATCTGAACTGAGAAGTCGTAAGTGTTTTTCGTGTTTCGAGATTCCTATGTTCTATGTATATATGTATGAACATTGTATGTCCATTTCACACATAGCCGTATGGTACATACCTTGACAAGGTTAAACAATGTGTTCAAGTTTAATTTATTAAAACTAGATATTTTCTTAATGTGTACATGAAGATGGCAAATACTTATTTATTTTGAAAAGATCATATTCATTATATATATATATATATATATATATATATATATACGAATTAAAAAATCAGACGTACTGAATAGTGATTCACTTGAGACTTGAAAACGTGAAAAGCCAGGTCGTGAGGTCTGTTCCTGTTTCGTAACAGTTTTTGACCGACTGGAGATCCACCCACAGGATTGACTGGTTTCAAGGAATATTTAGAGCAGTTCTCGCTCTAGAATGTGTCTATAAATAAATCTGACTTGTGTTATTTACTTTGGTCGGCGTATCAAACTGTGTACCGTATTATCTCTGGGATAAAATAACTCTTTTTTTACATGAGTGTCGACTTTATTTCACAACACAACATCTGCGACGAAGAATTATAGAAAATGAAGTTAAATTTATTGGTGAATGTTTTACAAACATTTATGGGAAAACATATCTAGATTAAAAGGGATTCTTCTGGAATCGCACCCAAAACCTGTTCGGTATGAAGTCCATTGTGTCATTAAACCTTTTTATCGAACCAATTAATTCGATGTCTTTTAGTGTCAGTGCTTATTCTATAGGCATAGTATTAATGATAAAATCACCTGAAGTTCTTTTCTGAGGGTCTTGGGATGTGCACAAATCTAAAGCGACATTCAAAATTATAGAGAGTGTGATACCTATTTGCATCCAAAGCCTCCATTAACAAAGAATTCGAATGGTCCTGGAGACCTAGGTTCAATCCCAAGTCGCGTCTTACCAAAGACTTTGAAAATGGTACTTGATACCTCCTTGCTTAGCACTCAGCAATATAAGGTACGTATCAAGGGTAAACTGGAGCAATTCAGATAAATGAGTGCACCCGACACCTCAGTGTAGTAGCTATTGAAACGGGAGCCTTCTGGTCACCCTCGACTACGGTCGCCAACTTTACTTAGGCATGTTAACTAAAACGGACTGTTGTGAGTGGGCAAGTCCTACCATTTACGTGAAAAGGAAAAGTAATAAAATTAAGACCTGCGTATATTTTTCTATAAAAATTAACGATATTTTGGAAATCAAGTCAAGAGAACTTATTTGCAAAATCATGTTGTGACAAAGCCTTTTAAAAAAGTGGATTAACTATAAGTAAGATTAAACGTCTGTATAGATTCAACAGACTGCCATTCGGAAAAAGATATTGCATCAGTCATTTTTTAGCAAATCATGAATATGTCATTGAAAAACGTTGATTTCGCAATAGCCTACTTTGACGACATCTTAATTAAGAGAGATAGCCGAGAACAACTTTCCGAATATATCAATGAAGTTTAGAAAAAATAAAGCAATATGACTTGAATCTGAGTTTGGATAAACGTGAATATATTTTTTTAAAATCTAAAATTAAGAATTTGGGGCAGATTATAGATACTCAGCGTATAAAGCCAGACTCATCGAGGTCGAGTGCTATAAAAAATATTCTCGCCTCGACAAATGTGTCAACTCTAGAAACATCGCAGGGACGAGGAAACTACTACGATAATTTTATGCCAAAGATGAACGTTTTAAGAGCTCCTCTTTACAAATTATTTGAAAAAGATTCAGATGGAACTGGAGAGCCGAATGTCAAATTATTTTGAGAAAATAAAAAAAATTTTAACGTCAGACTTGAGTCTGACGCATTACAATTCAAAGAAGGATAATATAGTTGAAAGTGATTCAAGCAATTTGGCTTTAGGAGCCGTAATATTACACAAAGAAAACAGCAACAAAATAAAAGTGATTGTGCATGCATCGAGGACCAAATTGTCTGCTGAAAAAAGATACATCCAAAGAGGCTTTAGACCAAATTATAGCGGTGAAATGTTCCATAGATTCATTCATGGAAGTAGCTTTACCGGTCATTAGTGTCTAAACGCACATTCATACTCACATGCATACACAAACACATACATACATATATACATACAAGCACACATGCAATATATATATATATATATATATATATATATATATAATGTAATGGACATCGTTGAAATAAACACGATGGCCTAAGTTTAAATCAATGACTCAACAGTTTGCATATTACATTGCTCAAATATCTTGGAAACAGTACGCATCTATTTTCCCGACAGCTCTTGATGAAAACAAAATAAATCTGGACGATGCTACTTACACTGCACTGTATTACATGCTGGAAGCTTTTAAACAGTGTGAAACCTTCCCTGATATGCTGTCATCTTGAGTCGACTTTTGTAAAAAAAAATTAAACAAAATAAACGGTGTACATGTGATTTAAACGAGATGGAGCAATCTCAACTCGTTGTGGTGGTCATCTGAAGTTAATATACAAGTTCATGCATTTAGGCAGCAGTGTCTCAGCAACTGAAAGTGACGTTAATATACACTTGTCAAATGCGTGGACTGCAATCGATAGGTAATCAATCAAACGGAAGTCTGATCTATCTGATGAAATATAGTGAAATTCCTTGCAAGCTGTGCCAGTGTCAGTACTACTGTATGGATCCACCACATGGACGCTAAGAAAACGCATGGAGAAAAAGCTAGATGAGAACAATGGAAGAATGCTACGTGTTATTTGATCAAATCTTGTAAGGAACGCTTCACAAAACAACTGTTGTGCAGCTATTACCTCCCATCTCAAAAATCATCGAAGTAAGACGAACAAGACTCCACTGGAGAGGCAAAGACTTACTCATGAGTGACGTTCTTCTATGAACCGCAACACATGCACGTGTTGGTGTTGACCGACAAGTAAGAACCATTATTTATCAGTTCTGTACGGACGCAGGATTTAGGTGATAGGAACGGATGAAGAGAGTGTTGGGTGAGTGAGTGAGCAGTAATTTCAATTTTTATCTAGGGATCACACATTTAAAAAAAAAATTTATTTCCAATTTTATGCTTCTAGAAAGGCCCTTGTCATTAAAACAAATCTTTCAGTATTATACCCAATTTAAATAACAGAGAGAGATAGAAGTTACATGAATGAGCAATCCACTTACATTTCCTGTTTTTTTCTTTCTTTTCTCTTTTCTGTGGCTGGTTTGTTCTTGTTTCTTGTTTTTTTTCTTCTTCTTCTTTTCTTCCAGCACGCTGCCTTCCTCTTTTCTTTCTTTTTTTTCTTTCTTTCTTTTCGCGTCAGTCTGTTCATCTGTTTGTTGCTCGTTTGTTCTTGTTTTTTTTTTTTTTTTTTACTTCTTTCAATTTCAGCATTTTTCTTTGTCCTTTTCGCCGATGTCGTGTTGTGATGCTTAAAAACTGTCGTTTACGGTAACCAGGTTCGTTTTGAATCCTTGAAGAACTCTGCTGGCACAAGCACCAAATCGCGATAAATGTTATATAGTCATGTGCCGTATCATAACGACTCAATAATAGTAAAGACGGACGCACGCAGAAAGATAGACGCATGAAGGATAACGCATGAATAAAGACGCATGCAGTAACAGTTAAGATGCAGGAAGGATGGACGCAGGAATGAAGGACGCATGAAGAAACGACAGGAAGACTTCTTTAACAATATTTTTACCTCTCACTTTATTGCAAGGGTTCGAAAGGCTTGTTGAATGGTTGCATGTGAGAGGATGCTGGAGACTGAACTTAAACTTCATATTTTGACCCCACTGTTATGACCGTCCCGTTGTATCTTTCTTGTTCTCTTAGATGCTCAACCAGAGGTCTTAGGGTCCACTCCATCGGGGCTTTTCCGAGAGCCCCCTCGGTCGGGTGTGGCCTTCCCTACCACATCTGGTCTCTAGCTGTCTGGAATTCTGCTGGCAACTGCATCGGGGGTTTCCGAGGTCCCCCTCGGTCGGGTGTGGCCTTCCCTACCACATCTCGTCTCTAACCCTCTGGGAGTCTGCTGGCAACTGCTCTGGGACCCAAACTCAACTGAGTTAAATAATAACTCAACGCCCACACGATCGCCTACTGGATCTTTGAATCGGATGTTTAATCGTCATCAAGCGGAAATAACTGTCATGCAGTTCAGAGGTTACTCTCTTCCGGTGCATGACGGTAATGGCACAATGAGACCTTCACCTTGTCCCCTATCATATGCCTTAATCCACCCACGAAATCTCTTTTGATTACTGGCCGTTGGAATGTGTCACTTCCTTCCGGTGTATTACCTTGGAATAGTATTTTTGGGCCGGGTCGAAGGTCAAAATATAACATTCATTCGTAAATTATTTTTCAAAATTCCACATGTGGAATTTTCTTCACGCTCGTCTCCATGAACCTCACACATATTTTACAGAATAAATTTACAATGGACAATAATGGCTGAAAACATAAAAAAAGAATCACTTGAACTACAGCAAACAAAATCTTACTTAGAAAGCGACCTTCTCTCTATGTAACACTTGCCCGGCTAATTATTATCTAAATATCTCTTACTATCTTTGCGTGGTTGGCCATCTTGACATGTGTGCATCAAGGTACCATACGGATGCATTTTTTATCTTCTCAACACAACGGGCCCTCCATAATTCCTTGAAGAAATTTAAAAACCCCAAAAGGACCATACTCTGGTCCATATCCTGGTCACAAACTTAGTGACCCTGGTCATTCCAGCAATACATTTCGCCTGGATTCCTCATGACCACACTCCAGTTCTTTGCTCAACAGGTTCCTTCCTGGAGTAACCGGAGAATTTCATAAACTAAAACACAATATCTTCAAGGCTCAAAGCATTCCACAAAAATCCACAAAAATAATGGCCAAAAACAAAGTATCACAATACATCCGAATGAATCACAATCTGGCACGCCTGCTGTAAACCACCTAAAATAGTCCATGCAAAATACTAATTAGCAATGTGTTACCCATTTTTTTTCATTAAGTTTCTATTTCCATGCACATTGGTTTGCAAGACCCTGAGGAAACATGCTTTACCTGATCAAACCCGCGCCGGCTTTCTTTTCAATTTAATCAGGAACCCTCGTGGCTACCAATATATAGGCACCTCGCCTTTCCCAGATTCGTTTCCCTTTGCCAAATCATACACAAATCCAAAAAACCATCGTGACTGAAAGACATAGACATCATCCACAAAATTTTGGAGTAGGCCACGCCTTTTTTCTTTTATTCCATCCTCGGAACTCCAAACTAAAAAAAATAAAGAAGCCAAATAGGCCCTCAACAGCTTCATGGGTGGGCGAATTCTTCGATAGAATTGCTTTCTTTGCCGTCTACCCATCAACAATCTGGAACCAATTGGATGAATGTCTGTCCTATTCTCGCGTCAGCCACGATTTCCTCAAAAACAGAACCCCCCCCCCAAAAAATATTTCCTATTCCACGAAAACGCCAAATTCTAAAAAAAATTTTAGAATCAATATAATTTCAAATATTATTAAACCTAGAATAAAATCCTCTGTTAATGGTTTTCGTCAAATTTCATAATATGAACAGGAAAAAAAATTTCTAATGTCGCCTTTAAACTCAAACAAACTCAAAAATTTTCACTTTACAACAAGTCAAAACAATGTTACAATCACAGTTAAAAAATGTTCAGTTTTCTTTTCTTCTTTTTTTCAATCTATGTAGTGATGTACTGTCTATTTTACTAAAAATGTCTGTTCTTTCTTTCTTTCTTTTTTTTCCATATGCTGTGTTCAACAAGGTTCAAGTTTCTTCTTCTTTTTTTTCTTTCCGTCTTTTTTTCTATTGTCCTGTATGTTTTTGTTTTTGTTTTCATTTTCTTTTTACTTTTTTTTTCTTTCTTTTTTTTTTCATAATAAATTGCTCATTCAATGTCCCTTTTTTTTCAACCGTATATCTACCTCTCTGTCTTTACCTTAACACGATAACTATAGGTCCGCTTCCCAGTTTATTCAATTTCAGTCTGTAGTACCATAAATTAAGCCTGATTTATAATACAACTTTTTCAATAGCTTACGAGCATTCTTCTTCTTTTTTTTTCTTTTCACAAAATATCCCCGTTTTTTTTCCTAAACAACCCAAACTTTTATAAATTCTGCCAACATTTCCCAATTCAAAATACTTCGGAATCTGCAAATCTTCGCCACACTTGGTTCCGTCAAAATTTTGCGCATCTCTCAATTACATCCAAAACCCTGTTTCAAAATATCTTCCCCAATAACAATCTCAAAGCTTCACTTCAGGGGGAACTCACAAAATACATGTCTGCATCGTCAGACACAAAAAAACATCTGTCTCTTAGTTACTCTGCCTCCACGGCAAGACCGTTTTCAAGACAATACCTATGTCTTCAATAATTGATATCAACAATTTCTACAGCAAAACAACCGGCCTGATACTACCAGCGCCGAAAATATCGATTCTCCCAACTTCATAAATATCGAAAAATTATATGCGCATCATTCAGACAACCACCAATATGCGAAATTCTTGAACAATACCATTAATGCTCCCAAGATTCCATCTCTCGGATTAAAATTCTCATTTCCAATCCACAAGTTCCAAATATGAAAACCTGACCAAAAGGTCTTAACTACAGATATGCGGGATTCCAAATCTTGGACTGAAATTCTAATTTTCAATCACCACCTGTCTGGACCAATGAAAAGTTACGACGAATTTTTTTTTTTACTCACAAAGACCTATTTGCGACAAAAAAAATCCCCATTCATAAAATTTATCATAAAATTTATTGTTTATGATAAGCTGTCTATCAACAAACGGACAATAACTGTCCCATAGCCATCTTTGTTCCCTTCTTTTTTCCTCCATCACTACGATACAATATTACACAAAGCAGTAATTTCAATTTTTATCTAGGGATCACACATTTAAAAAAAAAAATTATTTCCAATTTTATGCTTCTAGAAAGGCCCTTGTCATTAAAACAAATCTTTCAGTATTATACCCAATTTAAATAACAGAGAGAGATAGAAGTTACATGAATGAGCAATCCACTTACATTTCCTGTTTTTTTCTTTCTTTTCTCTTTTCTGTGACTGGTTTGTTCTTGTTTCTTGTTTTTTTTCTTCTTCTTTTCTTCCAGCACGTTGCTTTCCTCTTTTCTTTCTTTCTTTTCGCGTCAGTCTGTTCATCTGGTTGTTGCTCGTTTGTTCTTGTTTTTTTTTTTTTTTTTTTTTTTTTACTTCTTTCAATTCCAGCATTTTTCTTTGTCCATTTCACCGATGTCATGTTGTGATGCTTAAAAACTGTCGTTTACGGTAACCAGGTTCGTTTTGAATCCTTGAAGAACTCTGCTGGCACAAGCACCAAATCGCGATAAATGTTATATAGTCATGTGCCGTATCATAACGACTCAATAATAGTAAAGACGGACGCACGCAGAAAGATAGACGCATGAAGGATAACGCATGAATAAAGACGCATGCAGTAACAGTTAAGATGCAGGAAGGATGGACGCAGGAATGAAGGACGCATGAAGAAACGACAGGAAGACTTCTTTAACAATATTTTTACCTCTCACTTTATTGCAAGGGTTCGAAAGGCTTGTTGAATGGTTGCATGTGAGAGGATGCTGGAGACTGAACTTAAACTTCATATTTTGACCCCACTGTTATGACCGTCACGTTGTATCTTTCTTGTTCTCTTAGATGCTCAACCAGAGGTCTTGGGGTCCACTCCATCGGGGCTTTTCCGAGGGCCCCCTCGGTCGGGTGTGGCCTTCCCTACCACATCTGGTCTCTAGCTGTCTGGAATTCTGCTGGCAACTGCATCGGGGGTTTCCGAGGTCCCCCTCGGTCGGGTGTGGCCTTCCCTACCACATCTCGTCTCTAACCCTCTGGGAGTCTGCTGGCAACTGCTCTGGGACCCAAACTCAACTGAGTTAAATAATAACTCAACGCCCACACGATCGCCTACTGGATCTTTGAATCGGATGTTTAATCGTCATCAAGCGGAAATAACTGTCATGCAGTTCAGAGGTTACTCTCTTCCGGTGCATGACTGTAATGGCACAATGAGACCTTCACCTTGTCCCATATCATAAGCCTTAATCCGTCCACGCGATCTCTTTCGATTACTGGCCGTTGGAATGTGTCATTTCCTTCCGGTGTATTACCTTGGAATAGTATTTTTGGGCCGGGTCGAAGGTCAAAATATAACAAATGTATTTATGGTCCCCTACAATTTAACGTTAATTTTGATATTTAAAATAAGGGTTTGATATTTGTGCTTCCCCACAAGTTTAATGTTGAGGTTTGATATAGAGTATTTAGTTTAGAATAGAGGTGGAATAGGGCATAATATAAGCACATGGATAAAGTAGTAAATGAAGGAAGATATGCAACAAATGAGTAAAAGATATGAAACAAATAAAAGTTGTAAAACGGTGTGGACAAAATTAACATTTAAACAAGGCGATGAACAAAAACAAATTTATATTCTACAACAATAAAACTTACATTGATACATAAAAGAAATTACTGACTCTACTAACAAAATAATAGTGCGTGTATATGTGTGAGTTTGTGTGTGTGTGTGTGTGTGTGTGTGTGTGTGTGTGTGTGTGTGTGTGTGTGTGTGTGTGTGTGTGTGTGTCTAACACAACTAAGCTATAAAAGAATTACGTGTTTATAATGTCCTTTTTTTAGGATTAGAAACGGGCAGTTTCACTGAGACTGGAAAGCGTCTCATAGTCATTGTATATGAATGTCTGCGAGGCCGATCCATAGTGTTGCTTTTCTCTCCTGTTGATTTACGCTGAAGGGAGTGTGTTGCTGCAGCGAAGAAATTTGGTAAAAGAGAACAAAGGTGTTTGAAGACGACGTATTTATAGAAAATGCGCGTCTTGTAGGTGGCTCCGAACGCAGGACTTGAATTTACGCGCGGTCGTAGTTTTAGACATGTAACGTGGTTCTCCTGGCCAATGGTTTCCCGAGACTGAATATGTGAGCGTCCGCCATCTTTGTGGGAACAAGTGGCATACCGCCCAAAGTTATTTATAGGAGTGTAAAGTCCTATAAGAGATAGAGAGAGAGAGAGTCAGGGAAATTCTAGCTAGCAGTTCAACTATGGTGATAGCCAGATTGATACATGTATATCTACTAATATTGTGTGTAGATAAATAGATGGATAGGCTGGCAGGCCGGCCGGTCGGCAGGCAGGCAGGCAGGCTGGCAGATAAAGAGATAGATAGATAGATAGATAGATAGAAACATGCTTCTGTACGCATATGCATATTAATTAAGTATTGGCTTTAACTATAATGCATAAAATGTCCTCTATATTTTCACGCTTAGACATATACATGAATATGCTTACATACAAAAGCATATGAAATACACCCGATCAATCATAAACCCCCCACACCTACTGCATTATCTCTCTCTCTCTCTCTATATATATATATATATATATATAGTTAAATGTACATACATTGTTGCATAAATTTGAGATAGATTTCCTTTTGCTAAGATCACTTGGGCAATCTGACCGAGAAAACATGTAAACCTCGAATGGTTATGCCTAATTGTAAAATCTGCGCACGCCGAAGAGATCTCGACCGCTTTAGGTCATCGGCATTTTTTTTTCTGTGTTTTTTCTTTTCTTTTTTTTTTTTTTTTCGTTTTTAGTCAGAACCCCAGACTTCACATCCTCTAACACCCTGAACGCCAAACATGGAACAACCTCTGCCTCGTATCCCTATCAACCCTCGCTCAACTCGAAGAACTGTGGGTGACATGTTTTTACACCCCTTCGCTTTAGACTTCCTTTCGTCTTCTCTCCACAGTCCCCACAACTCCGCCCGCCGCAACTTCGCCAACAAACGACCGCCACTATTTTCCCCTTCACTTATGCTCTCAGCTGTCGGCACTTAGGTCAGACGGTGGCGACGACAGGCACACCAATAGCAACGTGAGCAGACCAGTAAGTTTTTTCAGGTTCCGTTAAATGAAATGCCGTCTTCTCTTGAAAAAGAGCGATCGGCGCATTCGTATTTCGGGACATTTAGGCTCGATTTACCGATAGCCTACTGCTATTTTGAGTATCCGTCTTTCTGGAGCCTTTAACAAACCTAAGCTTAATGAATTCTGCAATAACGAATGAATGTTGTTGTCACTATAACGACGCAGGGGAGAATAGAATCCAGAATTAACAGAAGTTCTGGTCAAGTCTGAGAGTTTTTGAAAAGCAATAACTTTTCTTATTCCATTTGATTACACACAGACACCTTTTCAGGCCCAGGGAAATATAATTAATGTTTTATTGACTTAATCCTGTGAACTAGCTCTAGGAAACATTTATTGATCTGATTTTTGCTGGAAACTTGACGACCAGTTAACTCCTGGCCTTCCATTTGTAAAATTGACTAGGTTTACATAGAAGAATCCTTAAAATCTATGGAGATTTTGTACCCTTCAGACTCCAATGATAAAACAAAACAGCAGTTAGTTAAACTTATGTCATCATCATCATCATCATGTCGTGCCGCTAGCACGGATATCCCTTACCCTCTGTCGCCACTTCTCCCTATCATTCATTGCTTCTAACAGGTCTTCATGGCTACAGCCCGTATCCTCACATAGCTGCTGTGTGTATGTTTGAGCTAGTCGTCCTGCTTTTGCTTGGCCATATGCGGGGGTCCATAGGAGTAAATCACTGATGAGTTCGTCCTTGCTTCTCCAGCTGTGTCCTGCATGTCTAGTTCGTCTAACTTGTATATTTTTCATGATGAGAGGTAGGTAGCCGTATAGTTTGTGCCTTGTTGGGTGTTGCCGTCAGGACCTGTTCAATATTGCTCTCAACATTCTTGTGTAATTGCCGTCTAGCTTCTTCTTCAGCCGTTTAGTTAGCGTCCAATTAGTGCATCCATATAGCAGTATCGATACGACCGCTGCCTGCAAGAAATTGCATTTCATTTTATCGGTCAGGTCTGATTTCCATATGATCGAGAGCCTATCGATAGCTGTCCATGCTTTCGTTAGTCGTGTGTCGATGTCTTTTTCGGTTGATGAGACGCTGCTTCCTAGGTAGGTGAATTTGTTTACTAGTTTCAGAGAGGTTCCCTCTTGTGTGGAAATGTCACCTGCTTGATTAAAGCACATATATTCAGTTTTGTGTGCGTTGACATGGAGACCAATGCCTGCGGCGGCTCGTTCCAAATTATGCAGTAGTGTTTCTGCTTGGTTAGGTGTATTCGCCAGTAACGCTATGTCATCGGCGTAGTCGGCGTCGGTAATTGTTGTTGCGGGGTACCTTCTGATTCTTTTCTTTATCAGCTCGAAGCCATTTTCTCTGATCTTGTCGATCGAAGTTCTAAGCACGTAGTCTAGACAGATGATAAAGAGGTATGGGGTTAGCGTATCCACTTGTAGTACTCCTGCTACAATGTCGAAGTAGTCTATTGTAAGCCACCATATAATAAACAAGTGCAGCTATTAAAAAAGAACTACTAGAATAACCAGGACTGAATGGGAAATGAATAAGCGACCAAAGTTTGACTAGAAATATATGCATGCAAAATGTTAAATTAAGTCAGTGTGTTGATGGTACGTGATAGTTGGTGCGCTGACAGGTTTTGCATTGAAAGTCATATAGACGATCGTGCAATATAGTTTATTTTAGGAACTTATGCATTACCTGTTCAAATTAGCACATAACATTGCCGAAGCAAGTAAAAGCATTTCTTGTCTGAAAGATGAAGGCAGTTTTGATCACTGTACTGAAACCACATGGCAAAATAAATTTTGCCTCGACGATCAAGCTCGGTTATGGATTCTAATGCCCATCCGTTAAGAACACGTAGCTAATCAAGCAACGTCGACATTTATATTTTAATATAATTCGTCATCGGCTCGATCTCAGTAAAAGCATTTGGAGTTAGCGAATTGTGCCTCATTTACCAAAATATTTCAAAACATTTTACTCAGTCGAATATTCAACGACCAAAATAAGACATTAAAGGTTTTCGGACTATTGTTTTCATTGTTTTTTCCACAACGTTTCGGCCGATATGTCCACCGGCCTTCATCAGGTGTTTGTCGAACTCTGGAAACTTCACGGAAGTTCGAACTACGTCCTTTATTGAATCCACGGGTTCACTTGTTCTGATTCCGTTAGCCATAATCGGATAAAAGTGTTAAGTACTCGTGTATTGTTACTCGCCTGTAGTCAGAGTTGAGCCAGCAACCTTCAGATGATTGTCTCCTTAGTAGCTTAGGGAACCAACGCTTTTAACCGTTACGCTATGCGTCTTGCTGGACAACTTTCGGGACTTTTGGGGAAATTTAGACAACTAATGACCAAAATAAGATAAATATTTTTCATTATATTTACAGTTCCTTTTTACAATAACCTATCAGGTTTTATCGTATATAAAAATATTATTTTTTTGCTGGATATTTCTTCCTGGTTTACATCATAGGCACCTTTACCTTTTTATATATACCTTGAGAGATAAACATTAAAGAAATACAAATTCATATAATTTTGCAGTGTTTTCATTGGCTGTCATTTGTCATCAACGATTTGCCAACAGACCAAAGCTAGAGTAAATTTTTTTTTAGAAGATATTCTACATTATGCTCCGAAATTTCTTGACGCCAATATTTGTGACTAGGACTACAAAAATATTGTATCTCATGTTACCAATATATTGTAAAACTTTTGAGTGACCCTTGTATATTTGCTAGAGATAATGTTTGAAGTGATTCTAAAATATATTTATATATTGGTTCTGAAATACATTTATACTTGAGTATGAAGTGTTTACCGGTTTAAAATTATCGTGAAGCTAGATTTTTACCATCACCATCATCATCATGTCATGCCGCAGGCATGGATATCCCTGACCCTCTCTCGCCATTTCTCCCTATCGTTCATCGCTTCTGGTATCCCCACATAGCTGCTGAATGTATGTTCGAGCTGGCCGTCCTGCTTTTGCCCTGCTATATGTGGGGGTCCATTAGAGTAAATCACTTATGAGCTCGTCCCTGCTTCTCCAGCAGTGTCCTGCGTGTCTGGTTCGTCTAACTTGGATAGTTTTCATGATGGTGGGGGGGTAGGTGGCCGTATAGTTCGTGCCTTGGGGGTGTTGCCGCCAGGACTTGTTCAATATTGCTCGAAGCATTCTTGTGTAATTGCCGTTTAGCTTCTTCTTCAGCCGTTTTGTTAGCGTCCAAGTAGTGCGTGCATCCATACAGCAGTATCTATACGACCGCTGCCTGGAAGAATCTGCGTTTCATTTTATCGGTCAGGTCTTATTTCCATATGATCGATAGCTATCATTAGCTGTCCATGCCTTCGTTAGCCGCGTGTCGATGTCCTTTTTGGTTGATGAGACGCTGCTTCCTAGGTAGGTGAATTTGTCTACTAGTTTCAAAGAGGTTCCGCCTAGTTTGGTGATGTCGCCTGTTTGATTATAGCACATATTGATAAACTGACTTCATTACAAAAATTAAACAGTGATGGAACTTTGATAAATTAGGGTTTTTTTTAAACAAAATACTTTTTTCCGATTTTTTGTAAGAATGTTAACTTTGTAGCTTTTGGAATTGGTTCACCGCTGAAATAATTTTTATCTTGCCAAAAATATATTTTTATCCTATTGTAAATGCTAGCAAATATATTTATGTGCAACAGGCTTGAACAGAAGAATGTCATCACTTTTTGGTGGCTGTGAAGCGCAAACCCAATGAAATTTAGAGTAGAATCTGTTACGTATACTGAGAAACATATATTAGTAAAAACAATGTTTACTAATGGGCTAAACATATGTTTGCTATTATGAATCTGAAACAAAAAGACAATCTATAGAGACGAAATACACTGAATCTCCGGTAAAGAAAAAGTTTCAAGCGCAGCTGTCAGTAAAGAAAATTATACTGATAGTCTTCCGTATCATAAAAGGTCTCATCATTTCTGATTTCCTTGAAAAGGGTGCAATAGTATTAATGCTACTTTGTATTGATAATTCCTTTGGCTAAATTCCCCTTATTTATTGAATGAGTCTTGTATAAACGAAAAATGGACACAATTCCCTAACCTTAAGCGACTTAAATGAATCAATTTTATTATGAACCACTGTTCAACAGAAAGCAAATGGGTTCAAAAGTCGTATAATGACGATGATACCAATTGTAGCAGATGCGATTGTAACGTTCCCTACAAGGGCTTGCAAAGTAGAATCAGAGATAGAATCGAAGCCATAGAGACCACAGCATTAAGATCAGCTCGAATACTTAGAAGTGTGATGGAGACATGAAGAGATTATTTTCCCTCAAACTGCGGTGAGAGACCACCAGTTAAAACGTGTGAAAATCTCGCAAGGGGTGAATTATTGATAATAAAGATGATAAGAAGATTGAAGAAATATAGCACGTCTCTATCTCAAGAATGAACACGGAGAAAGAAGATTAATCCAATTAGAAGTAACATACATATCAATCACTAAAGGATTAAAGAAATACATAAACACAGCGACATCTTGGACACTACTGTTAATATACACCCTGAAGAAGCAAAAGAAAAAAAATAATCAATTTGAAAAGAAAGTAATGCATTTGCCAATCAACTCGACCTCACACTGAAAGGAACAGACGTAGAAGATAAAGCAATAAAGGTAGCAAATACATAAAGAGAAAAGTAAAACAGATTAACTAAATCAATTAAAAATGCCTTGGAACATAAAACCTTACATGGACGGTAAGTACAAAGAATTAGAGAATCTGATATAGATATCGTAAAAAACTAACTGATCACTAGAAAGTCCTGTACTGAAGGCGTAAAGTGACGGGTTAATAATAGTTGTGCTGGATCAGAACCTACCATCATGAGACTCTCAGACAAATATAAAAAAAAAGAAAAAAGAATCAAACCCAATGTGTAGGTTAAGCGAACAATAAACTCGATTTATTGACCTCTAAGTGTCCACAGTCCAGTCGGCTGGGACTGCAGGATACACCAACTACATTTCTGCAGAGGGGTAGGATATCCTTTAATTTGTGTCCTGTATATGACATAAAACAATCTGATGGTGAGGTTACCGTAACTTTTGAGCTTTGGATTATGCGGAGTACTCCTTCATTGCCATCGACCCCTGTTCCACTTTGGCTGAGATAGGTAGCAGCTGATAGTATCCTATTTATCTGGATTTATTGACCTCTAAGTATCCAGAGTCCCGTTGGCTGGGGCTGCAGAATATACCGACCGACTGCATTTCTGCTGAGGGGTAGAACATCCCTTAATTTGTGTCCTGTGTATGACATAAAACAATCTGATGGTGATGGAAAATGCGGATTACCCCTTCATTGCCATCGATCCCTGGTCCAGATTGGTAGCAGCTGATAGGGACCTATTTATGGGTCAAATAGAACTGTTTGATATTTAAACAGAGTACAAACAAATGATTTATGCTAAATAGAATTGTTTGAAAAAGAATTGTTAGATCATTTAACTATGGGTAAACAAATGACTGACGTTTAATTGAATCTTTAGTGATACATAGAAATACTTAGAACCCTTTAATTTTGATCCATGGTAAACTGAATTGTATGAAATAGAACTGTTTCATGACTTAACAGAGTAGAACACCACCCAGAATCAGTAACAGAAGTAAAAGGAGCCTCTATTCTCAGAAACTTTGCTATCAAGACTGATAGAAAAACAAAAGGCTATAGATAAGATATTGTGGTTAAAGGTAATTAAAGAAAAACAGTCCATCTGATTGATATGGCAGTACCATCAGGTAATGAAATATCTGTCAAAGAATTTAATAAAAAAAGTGCATGAAAAGACCTAGAAATAGATGGTTGGTTGGTTTCTTTGTTTAATGGCATATCAACTCTTTTTAGGTTATTTAATGCCCACCCATTCTCATAGAAGAACAGTAGTGGTACTATTTAACCCATAGCTGGGAGGATAAGGGGGTTCATACCTTTCCCAAGGGTATTTGCCTGAAAGTGAACGTTAAAGCGCGACTGGAGTACGAACTCGCATACTACGATTCCGCAGTCCATCGCTTTAACCAGTACACCACGAGGACACCCCCGAATATAAACTGAGACACTGTGGTAACTTAAAACTACTACCGTATGAGAAATAGTTAGAGCCCTGAATATGATCAAGAAAGAGACAGATATATACATTAAAAAAGATATCTGATGGTCACAGCCTATATGAAATATTTTTAAAGATTGCACATAGAAGAACAGCTCATCTCCGTATGTGAGTACTAATAAGTGATTTATCAATATAATTTTAAAGACATAGTAAAAGACAGAAACACATCATCATCATCATCATCATCATGTCGTGCTGCCAGCATGTATCTCCCTGAACATTTCTTGCCTCCCGTCTCTATCGTCCACACTCCCGGGAGGTCTTCAAGGCTACATCCTGTATCGAATTGTTGTATATAGGTTCTAACTGGTCGTCCTGCCTTTGCTCGTCCACGTGAAGGGGT
Source organism: Sepioteuthis lessoniana (assembly GCA_963585895.1). NCBI lineage: Eukaryota > Metazoa > Mollusca > Cephalopoda > Myopsida > Loliginidae > Sepioteuthis > Sepioteuthis lessoniana. The sequence continues at coordinate 15,549,587 of OY757912.1, read as the reverse complement.
CCATAGGAGTATATCACCTATGAGTTCGCCCTTACTTCTCCAGCAGTGTTTCGCATGTCTGGTACGTCTAACTTTAATAGTTTTCATGATGGGTGGTAGGTGGCCATACAGCTGCTGCTTTATGAAGTGCTGCCTCCAGGACTTGTTCAGTATTTTCTTGCAGCATGCTTGTGTTATTGTAGTCAAGCTTTTTATCAATGCCTTTAGTTAGCGTCTAAGTAGTGCATCCATATAGCAGTATCGACACGACCGCTTCTTGGAAAAAACTGCGTTTTATTTTATCGGTCAAGTCTGATTTCCATATGACTGATTTGCTATCAATGGCTGTCCACGCCTTTGCTAATCACGCATTGATGTCATTCTCGGTTGATGAAACACAGCTTCCAAGATAGGTAAACTAGTCCACGAGTTTCAAAGGCCCACACTTTAGTTTGGAGGTATTGCCTCTTTGATTAAAGAATATATGTTCTGTCTTGTCTGTATTGACATGGAGGCCTATGCCAGCAGTTGATCGTACCACACTATGTAGCAAGGTTTCGGCTTGAGCAGGTGTATTTACCAGGAGCGCTTTGTCATCAGCTTAGTCCGTAATTGTTTGTGCAGGGTATATTCTGTTTCTTTCCTTTGGCAGCTTCTTACTATTTTCTTTTATTTAGTCAATAGACATTCTAATCTACGGACGTAGTCTAGGCAGATAATAAACACGTATAGGGCTAATGTGTCTCCTTGCAGCCCCTCCGTTACAAGGTAGTGTGTTTATCTATCCGTGGAGCGGACTTTTACTTCGTGTTTTTTTTATATAGCATCATCATAGCCCAGATAGTTTCTTTGAGAAGGCCGTAGGTGAAATGTATTTACTCCATCTTTGCTGTGTATGGAGTCATAGCCCACGGAGAATTCGACGAAAATTTTGTTGCCTCAAGGATTTTAGCACATACACCTAGAATTTGACGGATAGTCAAAATTTGTGATGTCGTGGATCGATTTCTCCGAAATCTATTTTTAAACACTTAAAATACAAATAATATCTGACTTTTATCATTAAGGGTTTTCGGACTATTGTCTTCATCTTTATTGTTGCTTCCACAACTTTTCGGCCGATATGTCCCCCGGCCTTCTTCAGGTGTTTGACGAACTCGGGAACCTTCACGGAACTTCGAATTACGTTCTTTATTGAATCCACGGGGGGTCGCCTGTTCTGATTCCGTTAGCCATAACCGGGTACAAGTGTTAACTATTCCTGTATTGTTACGCTATTTTAGTGGAGATTGAACCTGCAACCTCCAGATGATTGTCTCCTTAGAAGCTTCGGGAACCAACGCCAGGACAAATGGCGTCACGGTTATAGGCGTGTTATTTTGTTTGCTTTTAAAATGCTATTTCCAATTTTGTCTTATATGTTATCAGCATTGCATTTCCAAAATTGAAGCAGATTTATATGATTTCGCTTTTTCTGATTCAATCATAAGGACACCAATTATCTATTTTTTTTCGACAGTTTATCTACGACAGCATATGTGTATTGATTACTTACCAAATACTATAAGTGCTTAGTTATTTGGGATTATTAATATGGCATTTTGATCAAACAAAGTGGAAATTAATAAATGACGGGTTGTTAAACACGGAAATCTGGTCTTTGTTCATTCCGGGAAACGTAGTCCTTAAAATGTACAATTTACTGATCAATAATTTTATTCTGATTGATTTGATATTGATGTCTAAACTCAGTACGAGGAGTCCTTTTTATAGGACTGGGTTTATTGGTTAAAACAGAGCTTTTTCAGAATGGTAATTTGGTCGACGCGAAAAAAAGGGATTGTATGACGATGCAAACTTTTCTCATCGTGATCTGATATTGTTCTTTAGGCATCAGCTTAGGGTCAAGATCAGATGCAATAGAAAACGCTTGGATAGCATTACATTTGACAAAACGTGGGTGAATGCAGTGAGCCTGGCCGTACGAAAGGGAGCAATGCTGGAGTCATCCTTCCCTCCTCTTCCCGCTCATGGCGTCTGCGGTCCGGGTCCTTCAGGACCCCATACCGAGTAAGTAGATTTTGTTTTCCTTTGAATACCTGGTTAGCAGTGTGTGGTGAGTCATCATCCCCTTCACCTAGTTGTTAGCCTCCAAGATCTTCCCCATCCCTTGTCTTATACCCTACCCTTACTCCAGCCGACTTCTTCTGAAGATATTGGAACCTCATCAGAATAAAATCCTCACCGCGTCCGACCCTGCTTTTTTCCCCATTAGATCAGCTCACCCTTCCGCTTAGGGTAGGTCCGGTTTGTTTTCGGCGTACTTGGACACCGGAAAACAGTCGGCCTCCATATCGTAAAAGGGGATAGGAGGGCAACCAAACAGGAAATTTTTTCGTTTCGAGGTTTTTCTCCCATCCCCAGAATACAACATTTTGCAAATAAAATCATGTGTTGTAAATAAAATCATTCATTTCATCTCGGGATTTTGAGTATGTCTTCTCATAGAGTAAATGCGATATTTTGGTGGATGTAGCGTGGTTATATATCTTACCTTTGGGTTTAGTTAGGCTGAGAACCTTTCGGCTCAGTGCATGGTTTACTTAGGTGTAAACATGAGCGCAGGTGTTCACGTGCACGCGCGGAGCGGACGTGTCATTCAGAGATGTCACATTAAAAATCCCAGATAGTGGATGTGACCAGGGATGTGAGTGACGTCACGCACCAGAAGCGTGGGCTGAGATTTGAGAAAAGTCAGAGAGTTGAATTTTAGCGTCCGAAGAAGACGGTTGGCTTTCGCGGCTCGCCGAGGCCTTGCGGCAGCTGTCGCATGTGTTTTGGGGCAGATGGAAAGGTCAGCATAGAAAGATGGTATCTCTCTCCTTATGTCGAAAAACCTTTTAACTCAAAGGTAATAAAAAGTTTCGTACCTGAACTAAGAAGTCGTAAGTGTTTTTCGTGTTTCGGGATTCCTATGTTATCTATATATGAGTTATGAACATTCTATGTACATTTCACGTATTCACGTATTCATATCTGGCTATGTAACACCTATACTGTGATCAACTTTGCCATCAACTATCGAATAACAAATCTTTGTTGTTTTTTTTTCGGCGGCATTATGTAAAAATTCAAACACACAGGGCATAAGTTCCTGAATAAGACTACGTTGCACGATCCAATCACACACTGGGTGAAGCAATGCATACTATGTCAACGCACTAACTACCACGATACAACCGACAGCAGCAAGCTGCTTCCACAATTTGAACTGTTTTGGTCTTGTGATATATACTCCACAGACTAACATGTTCTAAAATATTTCTGAACTTTGGGCGCATGAAAGTATTTTACGCGTACATTCGCGTGGCTTGGTTTTATTTGTAAATGGCACATTAATCAGTACGGTTTATTTAATGTCAAAGTTATCCGTGTTGAAGAATAAACGTTGTTTTATTTAATCCATAACTGGATGTAATAAAAAGCATTCGTACCTTTCCTTAACCTATTAGGCCAAAAGTGAACGGTGTAGAGTAATTAGATTTCGAATACACTCACTACAACGTTACTGTCTTGCCTATGAACCAAAACGCCACGGGAATTCCCTAATCGTAGCTGGAAACCAAACTGGAAATACTACTCCGAATATATATTGGAGGAATGACACCACTAAGGCAACACAGCATTCCCTAGAGAGCTAATAGCTTCAACGCTTTAGTGCAATTAAATGACTGGGATGTAAAGTAATGAAACCTATTCATTCAGTCACTATACATTTTGAAATGACGTATTTAGGTGAACTGTGTTAGTTGTTATTGCGTAGACGAACAGCAATTGTGAGTGAGAAGAAATCGTAGATTAGTTTGAAACACTTAGCAGAGTAATGACATTAGTTTTGATCATGATCGTGCGGTATTAACTGGAATTGTTGATAAGCAAATGACTGCATTGGTGATGCCAAACCTGAGGAAGCTGTAAATCTTGGTAGAGTGCCCAGTGAAGTAGCAGCCTGTCAGTCGCAATTTGCAACCGGAAACAGATATTTAACGAAGCAAAATGGTGATGAAAAGCCGCTCAGATACCTTCCCTTTGAATGTAACATTTCCCCTATGTGTCCAGTGCAGAGTTCAAACACTACAAAGAAAACAAAGAAAATAAGAAAGTTACCCACCAGCACAACAAGCAAGGAAATAATGATAAGACAGATAAAGTAGTCTTACAGCAGTCCCTGTACCAGTAGTTTTGCATATATATATATATATATATATATATATATATATATTAGCGCTCGTGGTTTAATGATCAACATCACAGGAAAGGAATACAATCACTTGAGTTCATATCCTGGACGAGGCTGTTTCCATTTTCTAATACTCTTGAGAATGGTATGAATCCAATAATTCGCCTTTCAGCAATAGGTAATTAATATGGCAGACTGGGCTCTATAACCTTGGTATTGTGACAGGTCTAGGAGAATCAAAACTCTCAATTCAACCCTGTTGAGAGAGTCAGTGCGTGTATAATTTAGCATACTACAGTATTGTACAGAATGAGTGTATAAGCAAGGTACGATGCCGAGTTTTCCCAACATACTAAACCTCTGTTTACCTTGGACTCAAAACATCAGACAGCGGTATATATATATATATATATATAAGGATATGTATATACAAATGAAGAAATGGTATATTTTAGAGAATCTGAGAAGAGGATGAAAATAAGTGTATAAGTAAATAAATCAAACATTTACAACGAGTTCAGTGGTAATATTTCGTTTTTTATTAGCAGAAGAACATCATCTGACTAAACATTTAATCAAACCCATACATTTCAGAATTCCTGCAGATTGTTAGAATCAGCAGGAATTTCCAAAACAAACCTCATAAATCAACGAACCGGCTTCTATCATATTTCACCTGACTTAGAAAACTTTATTTTACATGAAAATAGAATGGATTAAATATTGTTCTCGCCTTACATTTAGTTAGTTGACTGTCTCGCCTTTATATACTTTACCAAAACTACAAGGGATAAAGTACACAGAGTTCTTGACGATGTTGGGACTTTTAAGGGAAAAGATACGTTCAGAGGGACTAGCCCCTTGTGAATATTGCTCTGATATCATATGAACTACATATCTTTTGGATCCATTCGGGTAGGCCTTTGATATAAGGAACATACCGTGGAGAGTTTTCGGGTATCGTTCGCTATCGTACTATCCTAACGATACCCGAAATATGGGACAGAGATGAATAAAACGTGGGAACTATTAATTAAAAAAAGTCTTGATAATTTTTTTTAAAAAGTTATATGAACTAAGGTAAAATAAAAACCTGTCGTAATAGTTGTAATTCATGGTAAGAACATTAATTTATAAGTCCCAAAACTGAACTGTCCACCAGGACACATAGCGTAACGGTAATTGGCGTGGGTTCCCTAACCTTCTAAGTGAAAATCATCTGGAGGTTGCATGTTCAATCCTGACTCCCAGCAAGTAACAATACAGGAATACTTAATAATTGTACCCGGTTAATGCAAATGGAATCAGAGCAAACGACCACCGTGGTTTGAATAAAGGACGTGGATCGAAGTTCCGTGTAGACTCCTGAATTCGACAAGAAACACTTAAAGAAGGCCGGGGGAAAGATCAAACGAAACGTTGTGAATATAACAATGAAGACAATAGTCAGAAAACCCAGAATAAATATATATATATATATATATATAGTAAAAGTAAAGTTG
>OY757912.1:15524314-15543666 GCA_963585895.1 Sepioteuthis lessoniana | reverse complement strand
ACACCTATACATATATATATATATATATATATATATATATATATATATATATATATATTAGCTCTTCTGTGGCTTTCGGTCTTGAAGATTAATGCAGGACCAGCCACACAATTTCAGTATCAGATAACAATAAAACGAGTGGCACAGATTCTTCCGATTAACACTGCCCAGATTTTGGATTCAGAACTTTACCTTCTCCTTTACAGGTTGCCTTACAAAGGCTTAAAAGACTTCGATACTCTACTATTTACCAATAGCTAGGATATATATTTCTCTGTGAGTTTAAAAACAACTGACTGAAGAAAACTAGTTCTATTAACCTCATAACCCATTTTTTTTCATACTACTCAAAAAATAACCTAAAAGTGATTCAAAGTATTTGAAGCCGGTGCTGAAAAGTTACCAAAATGACTCCAATTGCTTGAGAATACGTTCTTTAAGGAGACTATTTACATGTTTATGCCTATAACTAAGGCATCTATCTTGATCCTGACTACATGAAAATGTCATTTAGAATATTCGTATCCAACACCTTAACTAGAGAAAGGATGCCACACTAAGTCATTTTAAAGCAGAGTGAAATTGCTTTGACCTCCGAGTTTTTTTATTGATTACCAACCTTAACAAGATTTAAAATAATGCTTTATTTCCTACTATCAACTCTTTGCTGGGGGTAAATATAGACGAAAGCATCCCTTTTTCGAGAATATTAGAGCAAAGCAAAATTCAAGTAGCCTTGTCCAGGATACTACTTGATGCATCCATTTCCTACGAAGAAAACCGTTATTCTTACTGCGCCTCTAAAAGTAACGTAGTGGAGCTAGTAATATGAGCATAATGTTTTATTTGTAATGTAAAAAGATATATAAACTTAATTAGTCAATGTACTTTTTCGAACAACCATTATAGATTGATCGATGGATAAAGATAAAAATAAAGAAGACAGATATAATTCGGGTGTGAAAAAGCATGTCATTCAAATTTGACCGATTCACGAGTGTGCATGATAAACTAATTCATTGGGATTTGGCAATCTACGACCCAGCCAATAATGACATACAGTCTATTGAAACAAAAAATATACGGCAACCTATAGGTGAATTCCATCGACGTACTAAAAAAAAAAAAAAGACAAATAAATAAATAAATAAATAAAAAACAAAAATGATTGATCCCTGACCCCAAAAGGCGCACGTTCAGGAATGGATTATCGATGCCAAGTGTGTGATAAAATTCTTGGCCATTGAAAAGACGCAAACATATATCAATAAAAAGGCTTGTTGATTTGATTAAAAAAAAGTGATCAAATAAACGCAAATAGTTGATCGTAAACAAAACCACAGAGAGAGACAGACAGACAGACAGACAGAAACAGAGACAGAGAGAAACACAAAGAGAGGCAGAGGGGGGGTTGGATTATGAGTCTTCAAATGAGATAAACATCCGATAGAGACCCTCAGTGATGACGTCAATAAAATGAACGGACACAATAATCTTGTGATAACGTTGACAATCATATTTTAAAAACTCACAAAAGCAGAAAAGAAAAAAAAATGAATAAAACTCTGAAATTCGAAAAATGTCGCTTGAATAATTATTTTGGGCTTATCTATATAAACTGTGTCTTTGAAGAAGATAAGAAGCTAGGGTTGGGGATAAGAATGAGAGAAATATATATATATATATATATATATATATATATTCAAAGGTATATATCTTTAAAATATTATGTCGTTTGAGATACATTTCTGTAACGACGCATGGTGAAAACGAATCAGCTGAGTGACAAAGGATGGTTAGATTAAACAGAGGACAATTAAAGTTGGTTGATTGGTTAGTTTTACGACATTTTTCAACATTTGTATGATTATTTTATGTCAAAATCAGTTAAATATTTACATATAGCACTAAAATGTACATTCAAAATCCTTGTAAATAGTTAAAACTGATTTATTTGAGCAGTAAGACCGTAACTACTAATCCAAATCAATGCAGATAAATTATTTGTATTAAGTTGCCATGTTGGCTGATTGTGGGGGCTGTAGAATACACCGACTGCATCTCTACCGAGTGGTAAGGCCCCACAACGACTGTCCTGGCTATGACACTAAACAACCTGACGGTAGAGTTTCAGTAATGATGGAGCTTTGGTGAATGCGGTGTACTCCTTCATTGCCAACACTCCCAGGACCACTCTGGCCCAGAGTAAGAGCATCTGATTGCGTCCTATCTAGGGTTCAAACAGAACTAAACTGAGTAGTTATGCTAAACTGAATAGCTTGATATAGAACTGATTTTTATATTGAAACTGCGTACTTACGCTAAACTGATTTACTTGAAATAGAAATGTTTTGACATTATAACTGTGTGCTTATGTTGCATTGAATTGCTTGAAATAGAACTATTTTGGCATTTAAACTAAGTACTTATGCTAAACTGAATTTTTCTAAATAAAACTTTTGACATTGAAAGTGGGCTTACGCGAAACTGAATTGTTTGAAATAGAACTGCTTCGACATGTAACTGTGGGTAAACAAAAGTAGTAAATTAAAGTTGGCGACCGTAGCCGAGGACGATCAGAAGGCTGCATTTTCAATAGCTACAACAACGAGGTGTTGGGGAGGGCGTAACTCATTTCCTTGGATCGCTCCACTCTACCCTTGATACGTACCTTATATTGCTGAGCGTTAAGCATGGACGTATCAAGTACCATTTCTAAAGTTTTTGGTATGATGCAACCTGGGATTGAACCCAGGTCTCCTGGACCATTTGCGAACACTCTACCCACTAGGCCAATGATTTATACTAACCTGAATTGTTTGAATTAGGACTGCTTGACTATACTAAATAACTTGAAATAGATTTTTTTTGTCAATTAAAGTGTATACTTATGCCAAACTGAATTGCTTGAAATAGAACAGTTAGTTTGTATAAAAATGGATGTGGCATGAAATAACCAACAAAGGTTAATATGCAATAAATCACAAACAAACACTTTGAATTAAGAATTGTATTTTCAATCTATACTTGTTGGTTGAATGGTTGGTTTAATTTTACGGTATATCAACTATTGCGGGCCATTTAAAGTTAAATTCTATTCATACATATAATAAACATATATGATTTATAAAAGAACAACTTTTTTTGGTAACAATTTTCAAACGAGCCAGACCTCATTTGTTTGCCCACAGTTAAGTACTACACTCGAACATTAATAATTTTATTTGCACACAGTTAAATGGTTTTAAGTATTACAATCTAACATTAATAATTTTATTTGCACACAGTTAAATGGTTTTAAGTATTACAATCTAACATTAATAATTTTATTTGCACACAGTTAAATGGTTTTGAGTAATACAATCGAACATTAATAATTTTATTTGCACACAGTTAAATGGTTTTAAGTTATGGCCTGTTGGTTGGGTTTTGGAGTGTTACAACATACAATGAGAAAAAAATTCATTTAACACACAACAGACAAGAAACATCTAAATTTAAACAATTTTTATAAAACAAAAAATGTCAACTTGGATTTGAAAGTTCAGAAGTCCCCCTTTGCAAGTAGTAAATTTTCGAAGTGGTGGAAAGTCAGATCTCAAGAAAAAAAGGGGAAAAGAGGAGAATGTTTTTAAAGAGTACTTATTCCATTTTCTTTTCTTTTCTTTTCTTCTCTTTCTTTTATGATCAGGCAGTGGAACTAGGAGAAAGGTAGTTTCGGCTCTTAACTCGAGGGCGGTCGTTACTTTTCTACTGGTTATCGTATTTACGTGCTTCCTTGGGTCTCTTTTGTCCTCACTCACTCGGTTCACAGAAAACCTGAGTATTTATCTCTCTCCACCGGCTCCAAATTCATCACTCCAAAATCCTTCTAATTTTGGCGCGACCGCTTCCCATTGACTACTTTACTTTTTATTATTTTTCTTTTTTTCTGATTTTTAACCGGATGGATTCGTGGGGCCTTATGCGTGGCGACGCGTTTATACATTTTGTATGGGGCAGCCGACGAGTCAACATCCGGTTGGGAATTTTATTGTTAATTCCTAAAATCCCCACAAAGTATTACAATCGAACATTAATAATTTTATTTGCACACAGTTAGATATTTCTGTTTGACCTATAGATGGGATCATAGCAAGTGCTACCTCTTCGATTCAGAGTGTCTTTGAAATTAATGTCAATGAAGAGGCTCTTCAAATTTCTCAAATTTTCAGGACTGGATCCCCATTTTCTGATAGTTTAGTGTCATATACAGGGGAGTCGTTGGTAGGCGGGATCTTATACCTTTTCAAAAATGCAGTTGGCGTATTCAACAACTTCAGCCGACTGGGTTGTTGTTTACAAAGGATTATAATAGTTACACGTAGCCATGTAAATGCATGCAAACAAGTTATGATTATTGATTTTAAATATTTTCTTGAAACTGTATAATTCTTAGAATTTGATATGAATATTGAAACCATACAGCCTTTCACTAATTATTTGTATGAAATAGTAATACTTAAAATCATGCAACTGAGAGTAAATTATTTGTATTTGACAGGAATACTTGAAACCCTAGAACTGTGTACAAAAAAACAACTACACAAATATGCAAATTTCAATGTATAATGTAGGCGATTTCATAACCACAAGGCATAAGATAATTCTACATGGTTTCTTATGGCGTTAAAAACATTCAATTTGATTTGGCTGCCTTAATTATTTTAGTAATTATTTTCGGAGCGAAAGAATTAATTTTGAAGAGAAAATTATTACACAGATTAAAAATATGCAATTACCATAATAAGAAATTTCCATAGATTAAAAATAAAATCACCGAATAAAAATATTTAAAAAAAAAGATAATAATCCATAAGGTAGAAACTAAATTCATGCATGAAAACATGAACTGTAAAAAGATTGTGGGTTTTACAAGAACTCTAAGACTTTACACCTGCTTCTTCATCTTCAGTTTTACGTTGCCAATATGCTTATCTGGCTTTAGCAATTTACCAACAAAAACTTACAAATAATTAATGAAAATCTTTATTCTTGGAGAAATTTTTTCCGTCTTTTCCTCAAACAGGGAATTTACTATCAAGCGAGGTTTCAAAAACTAAGTCAACTCACTTGTTTTCTTCTTGTTTTTTGTTTCTAATAATACAAGAATATAGATAATAATAATAATATAAAAATATAGATAATATATTTTTGAAATAAATTGTCTCATCAGATAAAAAAACAGCAAAACGTAGAAAGAAAAAAAGAATAAAAGAATGAAATAATGAAAGAATGAAATAATAAAGAATAATATAATGAAACAATATAAGAGTAAAAAAAATGAAAAAATAAAAAAATGAAAGATTAAAAGAATGAAATATTAAATGAATAAAAGAATGTAAGAATAAAATAATGAAATAATAAAAGAATGAAATCATAAAATAATAAAAGAATAAAAGCATGAAATCATAAAAGAATAAAAGAATTAAATAATAAAGAATAAAAGAATGAAATAATAAAAGAATAAAAGCATGAAATCATAAAAGAATAAAAGAATAAAAGCATGAAATAATAAAAGAATAAAAGAATGAAATAATAAAAGAATAAAAGCATGAAATAATAAAAGAATAAAAGAATTAAATAATAAAGAATAAAAGCATGAAATAATAAGAGAATAAAAGAATGAAATAATAAGAGAATGGAATCATAAAAGAATGGAATCATAAAAGAATAAAAGAATAAAAAAAAAATGAAATAATAAAAGAATAAAAGAATTAAATAATAAAAGAATAAAAGCATGAAATAATAAACGAATAAGATTGTAAACGAATAAAGAATGAAATTCATTTGGATGATTTCAGAAACAATAGCCAGAAGAATTTAAGAGGTCATTTTAGGGAATCATCGAATGAATTACTTAACAGAATTCGATCAGGATATAGATATTACCAAGATTCTTTTTTGAGTTTAATTTGAAAAGATAGCCAAAAGTGCATATACCCAAGGAGGCATAACAAACAAAACAAAAAATTCAAACAAACAAGCAAATAACTGTTATAATAATTCTAAACGATCAGGAGTTATTTTAAAAATACAAGTTAGGGAATTGCATTCATTGTAAGTACATATTTACCTTTTTTTGTGCAGTTGTTGTGGAGCAGAAATTTAAGGGCAACGATAAACTTAGTTTTGATAAACAAAAGATTGCCAGGAGATTCTGAAATTTTCAAAGAGAGAGAGAGAGAGAGAGAGAGAGAGAGAGAGAGAGAGAGAGAGAGAGAGACGGGGGGTGAAGGATATATAGAGAGAGGTGAAGTGGAGAGAGAGAGAGAGAAAAGAAAGAAAAATAATATTAACAAGGAGTGAAGAATAAAATCTTCGATAAGTCTGTCGTCTTCACTCCAAGCATGTACTAACATTCACTCTCGCACGCGCACATTTTCATTTGTTGACATTTCTTTGTCTTGTTTCTTTTTCTCCCCCTCCATTTGTGGCGTCATTCAAACAGATGGTCGGAGACGCCTCGTTACGTGTCCAAGTCTTCCCACAATTCAATGCTGTAATTTTCGACAATTTCCGCCGTTTTCCGGCCTGGCGCCCTCATATTAAAAAAGAGCGAACGACCCAGGCCGAACATTTGCGACTGTTTGCAGATATAAAACGTCTAACGTGTTATTTCATGTGTCAATAAGGATTGTTGAAATCAGTCGGGCTAGTGAGTAAATAAACGAGAAGAAAAAAATAAACGTGAAGATGTATAAAGAGATAGGTTACTTCGTAAGAAGAGGACGTGTTTTTTGTAAGAACTGAGGACAACGAACCGTGTAACTGAGGGTTTGAGAGTGTAAACTTTTTGGATAAAATAGAAACAGATAACAGGAAAGAGACACTTGGAGATTATATGAGAATAAGGAGAAAACCTGATGATAAGATCGAAAAGGAGTTTTTAATGTGCAAATGCATTTGTTAGTACAATTTAAAAGAATCTAAAAAAATAAAGCAAGCCAGACAGCATCCAACGGTGAACTAACAGAAAATTATTAGATAAGATTTAAGTGCGCAACGAAAGAAAATCCATTTGTATACTATATTTCTAGTCACATGACGTGCATCTTCGTACAGACGACAGAGAAGCAGCAAAGAAGCACGTGAAGAGCCCAAGAAGAAGAGTATCTATCGATAGAGAACTGATTGCTACACAAAATTCCGCGGATTAGATCGTCTTCACATGGGTCTTACTTTGCTCTCCTTATTTACCAACCCCTCCGCTCAGGCAGGATATGACACAAGGTCAATTTCTAAGGGGAGTTTAACAGATTTGAATTCAGAGTTTTCCTTCTCCTAGACTAGTTTCCTCGCCAAGGCTGAAGAACTTAGTCTGCCCTACTATTTATCCATAGCTGAAGGGAGAATAATTGGATTCATACCTTACCCAAAGGTATTAGTGCTATGTGAAATGCAATCGGTCTCGTCCAGAATTTGAACTCGTGTCGTTGTATCCATTTCCTACGACGATAACCATTACACCACGGGCACCTCCTTAGTTTGTTATCTGCCAGCGCTACAATCTGAGAAGGTTCACAGAACTCCGATGGCCAAACAGCCTACTCTCTAGCAAGCCTCTGTACAAGATGAACAACAGCTTTCCACTATGATACAAATCGTTCATGATTGGTCATGTGTTACGAATGTCTGGGGAAACACCTGCACGATCATCCAAGGAATTTGCTATTATAGGGTTGAACCAGGAACAAAGGGGCCGACACAATACACACTTGTTTGATGAGCAGCAAAATAATATCCCAAATACAGGACTATGAGCCCAAAGATCCGGCAAGAGGCTGAGGCAGTTAAGGTGTCCAGCAAAGATAAGAAACGACTGTCTTCAAATGAAGAAAGACTAAATGCTACGATAGAATGTTCCAAACTACGTCAATGTCAGAACACTGTATATATATATATATAATGAAAAGAAAAAGTAGGCAAAATAGGGAGGAAACACTTCACTCCTCTTCTACCCCCTTCCCACCCTTCCCTCCTGTGTCTAATCTGGCTGCATTTATTTATTTTATCCATTGGATCTGAAGAGGTCCTGTTTTTTTTGGTGTTATTGATTCATATCAATATCCATAATAGGATGGAAATAAGTCTATTATTCTAATGTGACTGGGTTTTGTTTTTCTTAAAGGAATTATTGCTCTGTGATGTCAGTTACATTGAACTCTTTTTCCAGGAAAATTTAAATATTCATAGTTGAATAATTTTATTGCCCTGACGGAATTATTCCCGACTGCGATTTAACTGGACTGAATAATATATATATATATATATATATATATATATATATATATATATATATATATCATAATCATCATCTCGTGCTGGTAGCACGGATATCCCCGAAACTCTCTCGCCACATTTCCCAATCGTTCATCGCCCTAGGCAGGTCTTCAGGGCTACATCCTGTATCCGCATATAGCTGCTGAATGTATGTTCGTGCTGGTCGTCCTGCTCTTGCTCAGCCATATGTGGGGGTCCATAGGAGTACATCACGTATGAGCTCGTCTCTGCTTCTACAGCAGTGTCCTGCATGCCTGGTTCGTCTAGCTTGGATAGTTTTCGTGATGGGAGGCAGGTGGCCGTAAAGTTGGTGTTTTGTGGGGTGATGCCGCCAGGACTTGTTCAAGATTGCTCGCAGCATTCTTGTGTAATTGCCGTCTAGCTTCTTCTCCAGCCGTTTTGTTTGCGTCCAAGTGGTGCACCCATACAGCAGTATTGATACGAGCGCTGCATGGAAGAAACTGCGTTTCATATATATATATATATATATAGATCTACGACCTCACAAATATTAACCATCCGAGGTAGAGTCCTTGAAGGTGGAAGGGCAAAAAACCTACATGCGACATTAATATTTGTCGACTTTACCAAGGCCTTCAATTCCATTCACAGAGGAAAGATGGAACAAATCCTACTAGCGAATGGCATACCTAAAGAAACCGTAGCAGCAATAACGATTCTCTATAGAAACACCAAAGTAAAAGTACGATCACCAGATAGACACAGAATACTTCGACATTGTAGCAGGAGTACTACAAGGGGACACGCTGGCTCCGTACTTCTTTATCATTTGTCTAGACTACGTACTTAGAACATCGATTGACAAAATCAGAGAGAATGACTTCGAGCTGACGAAGAAAAGAAGCAGAAGGTACCCCTCAAAAACAATTACCGACGCCGACTACGCCGATGACATAGCGATACTGGCAAATACACCCGACCAAGCCGAAACACTACTGCATAGTTTGGAACGAGCAGCCGCAGGCATAGGCCTCTATGTTAATGCACACAAAACGGAATATCTGTGCTATAATCAAACGGGGGACATCTCCACTCTAGAAGGAACCACTCTTAAACTAGTAGACAAATTCACTTACCAAGGAAGCAGCGTCGAATCAATCGAAAAGGACATCGACACGAGGTTAACGAAAGCATGGACAGCTATCAATAGGCTATCGATTATATGGAAATCAGACCTAACCGATACAATGAAATGCAGTTTCTTCCAGGCAGCGGTCACATCGATACTGCTATATGGCTGCACTACATGGACGCTAACAAAACGGCTGGAGAAGAAGCTTGACGGCAATTACGCTAGAATGCTGCGAGCAATCTTGAACAAGTCCTGGCGGCAACACCCCACAAGACACCAACTGTACGGCCACCTGCGTCCTATCACGAAAACTATTCAAGTTAGACGAACCAGACATGCAGGACACTGTTGGAGAAGCAGGGACGAACTCATAAGAGATGTACTCTTATGGACCCCCACGTATGGCCGTGCAAAAGCAGGACGACCAGCACGAACATACATTCAGCAGCTATTTCAGGATACGGGATGCTGCCCTGAAGACCTGCCTAGGGCGATGAACGATAGGGAGGAGTGGCGAGAGAGGGTCAGGAATATCCGTGCTACCAGCACGACATGATGATGATGATGATATATTACAGCAGTATATGTTTGTCACTATCTCACTTCGTGAGTTTGTGGCAGACCAAATGTAGTATAATTTGGAGAGTGCTCAATATCTATAATAGAGCTATCATATAATAATGATAGATAAATATATATTAGTTTATATATATATATAATGCGGATGATTCTCTGCCACCACTGATTTCATGCCGTCTAATACGACAATTGTCAGGCAGAAAAATAAAGATGTACACCCGTGGACAAAAATATAAGACCACCCTCAAAAATAAAGAAAAATATGTTGTTTGCAATCTATATATTATGAAAATGTGATATATGGAAGATAAGGCTAAGATACATTTAAATTTAAAATAAGAAGAAATTTCAATTCATTTTTTATATGTATATTAGTATTTATGCTAAATTTTAAAATTTATCTTTCACATAGATATAGGAACACCAATAAAAACTAAAGAAAAAAAGGACTTAATTTAATTGAAAAAAAATTATACATAGTCTATGCGATGTAAAAGTCATTAAAACTGTAAAAATTAGAATACTCAAAACATAAATCGCTCAAGGAACTAAATTATCTAAATTTAGAAAGGTGAGATTACATCTCTATAAAGAATCTCAAAATCTCAGAGAGAAATTACTAAGGCCGCAGGAAAACCGTTATCTGCAATTACCTGAAAAGTCCAAAAATGAATGGAACAAGAAAACCGACAGATAGGCTAGAAAAATTATCACCACAATTCAAGAGAAGAATTGTTCGTAAAGTAAAAAAAAAAAAAAAAAAAAAGACCTCGTCAACATCAAAATTATGGAAATCTTGTGTGGATGCTCCTTGCAGTTCTAAAACAATTAGAATGCATTTAAACGACAAAAAAATTAAGGATAAGAAAATAATTAATCGTCCAAATTTAAATATGAATCTCAAAGAGAAAAAGTGGATTATGCGCATCAATATCAAATCATGAGTGCTAAAGAATGGGGAAAAGTTCGTTTGTCAGACGTAAAGAAATTCAATTTAGACGGTCCAGGTTGCTTTCAGAAGTACTGGCACGCCAAAAAGTTTCCAGAAGAGAATTACTCAACAACGTATAGAAGAACAGGATCTCTAATGATCTTGAGGGTCTTCCCATTTTCCGAAAAACTTGATCTACAATTTGTCATTGGTCGACAAAAAGCAGATGATTATGTGAAGATGCTAAATGATTAATCTCCCGCATAAGAAGAGCGTCGACAATGTAGAGAACGATGGACGTTTCAGCAAGATAATGCTGCTACCGCAATACATCAACGACAAAGAAGTACTTGCTTCAACAAAAAATAAGACCACCCAGCGCGCTCAACAGACCCCAATACTTAGGAAAATTTGTGGGGATTGATTGTTGCAAAAGTTTATGAAGTTGGTCGACAGTACTCAGAAGATTCTGAAATAAAAAACGCAATCTTTAACGCTTGGGGAAAAAAAGCCTTCGGTTCAACTTCAGAAAATTTTTGATAGTATGCCTTGCTGAATTGTTGAGGTTATTAAAGCTAATGGAGGATTTACAAAATATTAGATAAAACATGTGCCTTTTTATTCTATAGTTCTACTCATTGGTTTTATATATATGTCAAAACAAAATTTTGAAATTAAGCATTTATGCTAATATAGATATAAAAATGAATTGGAATTTCTTCATATTTCAAATTCAGTTGTCTTTATGCCTTATCTTTCCTACATCTAATTTTCATATTTTAAAAATTGTAAACAATGTATTTTTCTTGATTTTTTATGGTCGTCTGATATTTTTGTCTAGATGTGTATTAATATGGTCGCATCCTACAATGAAACAGTCTGTCTCTGGATGGCAATTGTATATATATATATATATATATATATATATATATATATATGGATGTGTCTATGTAGATAGATAGATAGATATGAATAATATACATACTTTCATATATATATATATATATATATATATATATAAATACTGGTTACATGAGAAAAACCTGCAGAAAATCCATTAAAATTTACTGTAATAGTTTTCAGCAATTTCCGTGCATGAAGGCGTCACCACTGCTTGATAAGCTCCGAGTAGACCTCACAAATGCAAGAGTGGAAGCCCTAAGGTCTAGTTAGCGTTTGAGGGAGCTAAGAAATATTTCCAAAGGACAGAGTAACTTCAAATGTAAAACTACTAACTACTGCTTTGGTAGAAAGTTGTAGAATTTTACGAAGCTTTTTGTTTAGATGATGCACAAGGCCAAATGAATGCGGCACCCAATTACACTCGAACTCACTCATGAAGGTTTACTAGATTAGCCTGCTAACCACTACACCACCCGAGGAGCCTCTGGTTGAATGAAGTAAAATACACATTATTTTCTTTCGCCTAAAATGTGCAAGGTGTAAAAATGTTTAATTTCGATGGGAGTTCCGTTATGCTATCATCTTTGTTTCTACATATTCGCCATCTCCGTTAACACATTGGAATCTGGTGGTCTCTATATAAGACTTCTGCTTATTTAATAAAGTTGTTTCCCAAAGAAAAAAAAAACTATTCACCTCTGAACGTTCCAATAATGTGTTTACAGGAATAGTGGACATGTGGAAACTTCTATCATAACACAAAGGTTTTCCCAAATGGATGTTAACGTTGTTTTAATGACTCTATTCCGGCGTGTTATAAACAAAGAGCCGACATTTTGCGGGCATCAAAACATACATCGACCGGGTCAAATCTTTTGATTAGGACGGATTTCACAATTTTCGAAAATTCATGTTAACTTATTTGTATTAATAATTTTAATCACACCTCTCTATTTCCTTTGCCCAGTCGGCTAAGGCTGTAGAATACACCATCTGCATCTCTACACAGGGATAAGAGTATCTCGCAACGAGTGTCCTGGATATGACACTAAACAATCAGATGATAAGGCTCCAGTAATGCAAGAGCTTTGGGGAATGTGGAATTCCCCCTTCATTGCCATTGTACATAAGTCTACTCTGACCAAGAGAGGTAGTACCTGGTAGGGTCCTATCTATGGGTCAAATATAAATGTTTGGGATTTAAACTGATTGCAAACAAATGATTTATGCTAAACTGAATCGTTCAAAATAGAACTTAACTGAGTGCAAACAAGGGATTCATGTGAAAATAAATTGTTAAAGATTCATAGCAATACTTGGAACAATTTAGTTTGTTGATATATGCTAAATTGAATTCTGAGAAATAGAACTGTTTGACAATTTAACTGAATATATCTAAAAATGTGTTTTTAAATCATATGTGTAAAAACAGGATTTGACATTTAATAACCAACAATGGTTGATATGCCATAAAAACAAAACAAACCAAACAAAATCAAATCTATATTTCCCTATAAGTATGTTCCAAGAATATTGCTGTTACATTTGAGCTTTAAAATTATTCGATTTCATTGGAGCTGGCAGTGCGCATGGCAAAACTGTTATCGTCGTAGAAAATAAATTCATCTAGATGAGCGCAAACCCAGAACAATTTTTGCATTTTACTTCACGTTAAGATATTTTGGAAAGGCAGAAATTAATCTCCTCTTCGTCTAGCTCTGTGTAAATTGGAGGGCAGACTGGGCTTTTCAGCTGTGATACAATAACTGGTATTAGAAGAAAACTATCAATTCAAATCTGCTGTATTTCTATCAAAAATTGCTCCCCTTTTTGCAACCTCTCAATGGCGGTGGTTTTGGAAACATACATACATACTTACACATATACATACTTATATATATATATATATATATATATATATATATATATATATATATATATATATAAGTATGTATGTATGAAGTTAAACCGTTTAAAATTTGGTAGAAAGGTGTAGCGACGGTTATCCGATAACTTTTATGTGATATATATATATATATATATATATATATATATATATATATATATATATATATATATAATGAGTCTAATCCAACAAATAAAGCAATTCTTTAGGACAATTTAAAAAAAAAAAATTCAAAAATGTAATCTATGCATTATCTGGAATTGGTTTACAGCTAAAATCTATTATAAGCGAACAAAAAATGTAGACTATTCAAATAAAACAGAATGCTCGAGACTTGAACAGATTTATTTTATCAAATTTTTCTTGGCTGAGATTTACAATTCATAGGGAATTTAAAGAAAAATGTGTGATGTATATGAAGGAGCATGTTTTATTCAAAAACTGATTGCTAATTTGCTAAATACTGGGTCGAAAAGACAGTCAATGAAGTTGAAACACAGGCTCTCCGGTAAAGAAAATGGTTTTGGGCGCAGCGGTTCATGAAGAAGCTGATGCTAGCAGTCTTTTGGAACACGAAGGAGCCAACAGTATTATTGACCTTGAGAATGAAGAAAGTATAAACATTGTTTCTGACTGCGAAAACCTTTAGGCAATATAATTTATTGTATGAACCTATATATATATATATATATATATGCATATATTAGAATTACAAAAAAACATCACATGTTTTTTGTAAGTTTAATTAAATTTTTCACCCCCATAGAATATATATATATATATATGTATATATATATATATATATAGGGTCTTCCGTCGCACATAAAATAATAGTGCTAAAACAGTTCAGTTACAAATAGTAATCGCTATAATTCTTACACGGGTGATTTTGTAAATCGTGAAGAAAACTTACGTTGTCATATAGGCATATAATTAACAGGGCGTCTTAGGTGTTGTAATGGTTGGCAAGCTAGACAAGAAAACCTTCACGAGTGAGTTCGAGTCTCATTGGTTGTCCCATTCGCACAGCCTTGTACCACTTCTAAACAAAAAAAAAAAGATTGTAAATTACTATTGTCGTGGTAAGGAAAAGATACACAATGAAATCGAGTTAATTGTTAATAAGCTCAAGTGGTACAGTTTGACTAGTATTATAAGTCTCGCGCTGTTGGTGTTACGTCCGAAGTTGGTCTTACTACTGACAGACGTCCTTTCAGAGCTATCTTTCTGCTTCTCCTTCTGCTTCGATACCGGAAGTGACGTGGTACAAGCCACTACACAACAACCTAATAATTAACAGTTTTTCTTTGTCTTAATCCGAAATGTCTACATCGTTTTTCATGCTTTTTGGTGTTATTATTTTTTTTTAAAATCCTGTTAAATCGACGGTAGAAGCACAAAATATATTTTTTTGATTTTTTTCGTTGACTACTAAAATAAATTTTCTTATTCCAGTTGATTTGCAGGATAACTTTGATATATTCGTTAATGAAGAGGGGATTTTCTTACAATTCTGATCGAAGTGATTCACGTGTTGCATACCACATTGGGAAGATGCGACAATCTCGGGGTTTGCTTTCTACGTTCTAATTTTAGCTTGGATCTTCTCGTCGGTCATTCAGCGCCCAGTTCTGCACTCTTTCTTCGGTTATCACCACGTCGTGTCTTTGTCTCTACCATCTTGACATTTTCGTTCATTGTCGCTTTTCTTGTTGTCTTATGTTATCTACGCTGGTGAAGCCAAAAACTACGAGACCACATTAATGATACATGCTTTGACTGTAGGGAATTGGCAGGCATTGGTGAAACAGCCAATTGGAGCTAACTAATTCTTAACTTCTAAATATTGTATGATCATGTGATCAAGTGAGCGAGGAGAGCCATGCTTACATCTATTCTATAGGTGTCTGTTCATTACTCAAAGCCAACAGTTTTTTTTCCAAACTGTTCAAGGGTTTAATCTATTTAAATCTTATGCAACTTATCAAAAATAGATTTTGCAAATTTATTAGGTAACACATGCTGTATGATTTTAAATACCACAACTCGAAATATCGGCCGCAGTACTGCCGCGCTAATATTAGCTTTAATTACAAAAAAAAAAACAGGAGTCAGTTTTTTCAAATTGATAATGTACTTAACAAACCATTCTGATAATGGCAAGATACGACATGGGGTCATTTTTTAAGCAGTGTACAGTTCATTTCTTTGCAAAGATTTCCTTTGACTAGACGGGTTGCAGTCATGAGGACAAGAAACCCTGTCTGCCGTGCTATTCATAAATGAGAGATGGATTCATGACAATGGCATTAGCACGTTGAGAAATGCCAAAAGTCCTAGTGTTGTATGTTGACCTCCGACCCAGCCGGGCTGTCAAAATAGGAAATGCACCAGTGTAAATAACAGGTGCATCCGGTCGAAGAATATCAGAATATAACCTTAATGGTGGATGAGTTGAATGAGTGCGATTTGTAAAGCCCACAAGAAGAAGGCGAGTGCTGAACTATTATATAACTCAGTGCACAGGAAGTTCAGATGAGTTGGAGATAAAATGAGTTGGAGATAAAATGCGGTAGAGAAAACCAGCACCCAGAGAAGCTGGGTCCCCAGGCCCCCGGTTTAGCAGCCCAGGTGAACGGGAAAGAAACGCGGTTATGGCCAATAGAGTAGGGGTCAATATGTTGCAGTTCTTTTCGGTCTTCAACTCCCTCTCACACACAACTCTTTCAATAAAGTGAGAGGTATATTTTTCTAAAAGACTGTGTCGCTCGTCTTTATTGTGTTGAATCTGTTCTGCATGCATATGCATATGAGTATAAAGCACTAGTGGCGTAATGCTGAACATGCTAGAGTGTGACATCAGAGTAAGCAAATTGGAATTCCAGTAGCGCGATTAGGTTCAATTTCGGTTTAATACACCCAGGAAAGTTACAACTTTTATGCCTTGTGCCTGACTACGGTAAACTTAGTAAATAACGTGTTCATTCAGTGGCTGAAATTTCCTCTTACTTTAGATCTCACTTGAATGATAGATTTTTAAACTTTTAGAGTATCTTTATTGCCTGAATTTTGATACACAAAGTTGAATCCCGTTATCACGTTCACCAATACCCTTGGAATAGTTAGAACCCCATTATCTCCCTACCTACGGCTTAAATAGTACCAATACTGTTCCTATACCATGATGGTTTTGCTATTAGCTAACTCTAGAAAGTTGATCTTTCATTAAATAAATCCATCAAAACCACGAACTTTAATGACAATCATTTTGTATTCGATAAATACAAATATGTTCACTAATACACTTGATAAAGTACCAACCCCATAATCTCCCAAACTATGGCTAAAAACCGGGCCATTTGCTCTAATGGGTAGAGCGTTTGCCAATGGTCCGGGAGACCGAGGTTCAATCCCATGTCGAGTCATACCAAACACTCAAAAAATGGTACTTGATGCCACCTTGCTTAACACTCAGTATTATAAGGTAAGGATCAAGGTTAAAGTTGAGCAATCTAGGGAATGGAGAATTGCCTTAACCTACTGCTCAGTGTGGTAGCTATTGAAAAGGGAGCCTTTGGGTTACACTCGACGAAGGTCGCCAACTTTATTTTACTTACTGTTCCTCCACTAGGATAGCTTTGGCATTATTTAACCCATGAATCTTAATATGCCATTAAACAAACGCATCGAAATCTCGAATTTTAATGTCAATCATTTTGTATTTGACAAACTATTTCTCGACGTCTTTGTTGTTCCTTTTTACACAATATTTCGACTGCTCACCATTTGAACTTCTGTTGTATTAATTAGTAAATGGCCAATGCGATCCTGAAGAGCCGTTTAGGTGAAAGCTAGGTAGACTTGCTCTTGGCCATATACGATTTATTTTCGTAATATTGGCTCTATCTCGTGTTTTGAGGACTTTATTACGTGTTAGCTTAGTCAATTTTGTCGGTGTTTTTCTTTTGACTAGACATGATTATTTTTAAGTAGCGCGGGTATTTTTCGTCTTTTCGCTTTTTACTGAATTTTTTTTCCAGATATCAGTTGTAGAATTTGCAAACTGTAAAATCTGTTTTTTTTTACACCAACAGAATTATAGACAAGATATATATATATATATATATATATATGAAAGTAAATACGGATCAAAATTCGACAGTATCAAGATAGCAGAAAAGCATAATCCAAACAGGTAAATTTATTATGAATTAAAGTCGACGTTAAACGTTTCGGTGTTAGTCACCATCATCAGGACTTGGATATCAGAATAGTTCACATAGCGATGGATGCTTGCTAAGATGACAAGAGCAAATGAAACATGTTTACGTTCATACTGTCCATTCAGAAAAAACAAACATTAAATACAATCTTACACAACAATTAACATGGATGACTTCAAAACGATCTGTATATATGGAAAATTACTTGTCTTCGCGTATTTCCTAATAAACGGAAGGATTTATCTCGTTTCTTTAGGAAATCCAAGATGGCAGACACGTTCTTATGACTTTTGAATTATGAACGCTATGTGCATGTTTGTATATCTTTTCGTTATATTTTTTCATTTGCTCCTGTCATCTTAGCAAGCATCCATCGCTAAGTGAACAATTCTGATATCCAAGCCCTGATGATAGTTACTAAAAACCGAAACGTTCAACGTCGACTTTACATCATAATAAATCCACCTAATTGGATTATGTTTTTCTGCTATCTTCATATATATATATATATATATATATATATATATATATATATATATATATATATATATATATTAGGAAGGCATGTTTTGTTGAACATGAGAGAACACTTTTAATTTATTGTTTTTTATTGTAGTTTCGGAAGTGTTTTTTTCCGTATTAAAGGGTCAAGTTGTGGAAATGTTCCCATGTTTTTCCCCAAGCGCTTTCAACCAAACATTACTTGTCTTCAGGGGTCGTCGTTTGTGGTGGTTGTTTTGTTTAAATATTTCTTATTAGAATTGACTTGTAGAGTTCTTTTAAAGTTTTCTTTTTAATTGAGTTGTAGCGTTCTTTTTGTATTTATTTTCATTTTTTTAATAACTAAGTAGCCACTACAAACAACGACCCTTGAATATAACTAAAGTATGGTTCAAAGGGTTTGAAAAAAAAAGATGAGACCATTTTTACACCAATTTGATCCTAAAATACAGAAAAAAGCACAACTTGAGAAACTACAATCAGAAACCATGAATAAAAAGTTTTCAATAATGTTCAACAAAACATGACTTCATAATAAGTTGCCGCCAAATTATTCAGTATATATATATATATATATATATATATATATATATATATATATATATATTCCTACCGACTGATTATTTCACCAACCCCGCGATTTTGAACCTTTTTATAACGGATAAAGAGATCCTTCTGTATATACAATACGAAAACCAATAAAAGCAAACAGAAAAACAGCACAAATAATATTAAATACAATAAGGTAATTTCCCGCCATCCCGTTACCCATTCTGAATAGTCTCCCTTAAATTCGACATTCTATTCATCCGTTTTGCGTGCTGTTTGTCGGCCATTTTGACCGGCTGCAAAAGAAAGAGTCCGCCTTTCCAATCAAAATTTGTCACATATTCC
>OY757912.1:15509314-15521814 GCA_963585895.1 Sepioteuthis lessoniana | reverse complement strand
TAGTATTTGCCTATTATTTGGCTTTTTATATTTTCATTCCATGCTCGACCGAGATGGCAAAATTCAGTTACTGACACGTTCTTTTTTTCTTTTTTTTTTTTTTGTTAATCAATACTAAGTCTGGTATTCTGAATGGGATTAGGCAATCCATTATTATATTATCATTATTTACTCAGAGTTTTTCACCTCAGCGTTAGCGGATGGTCTTTCAAAGGAGTTTGAGTGACAGCAAGTCGCCTCAAATCTCCAGGACTCTTCTCAGTATTCTGGACATTCTCAATAATGTAGTATTTTGGATAGTCTCCACTCGTCCTCCAAGTTCAATATCCTTCAATCCCTATAGTAATCCTTTAGTTACTGTTTAAACTCAAAAATTACAATTGGTATAATTGTCACCTGAATGTTCCATATTTTTTTCAATTCTCTATCAAAGTGGAGGTACTTATCCTTCTTTTCACATTCTTTCAGATTTATTCTATGGTCAGCCGGGACAGTAAAGTCGACAATTTGGCAAATTCTCTTTTTTTGTTGTTGATTATTTTAGGTCTGGTCTTCCGGTCGAGATTAGGTGATCCGTATGTATATCAAAGTCCCATAGGAGTTTATGTGTGTCATTTTCTAGGAGAGGTGCTGGGTTGCACATATATTATTATTATTATTATTATTATTATTATTATTATTATTATTATTATTGTCGATTTTTCTGTTTGCTTGCTATGCCTCTTTCGACATCTCTGTCTCTTACTATGTCCACACATCAACCCTTGTAAAAGAATCATTACACAGAACATAACACTATCTAAGAAAATCTATTTCAAGATCAAATTCTGTTAAGTAATTCCTCCGATAGTTTCCAAAAATACCCGCTTAAATTCCTTTATTTTTGTGCCATTTTTTTCTGATATTGCCCAATTGAATCTTACTTCTTTTACTCTATTGTTGTTTTTGCTCTAATTAGGCAATTCTTTCCCAAAATATATTATTCTTTTAGCAAAAACCTCGAGTTGGTCAATAAACTTAGTTTTTGAAATATGTCTTCAGAGTAAATTTCCAGTTCAAAGAAAAATATCGAAAAAATATCAATTATATTTAGAAACTCCATTATTCTGAAAGTTTCAATTTGAGCACCGTTTTTTTTTTTCCTAGTAAACTAAGTAATTCTCTTTTCTACACTCGAAACTATCCCAAAAATGTATTTTTTCTTTTTAAAAATTATTTTTATCATTTTCCTTTGTAGCGTACAGAGTCTTCAGTCTTAATATTATTCTAATCTCTATGTTTCGACACTGAAGCCCAGGTCTGAGTACAATATACGAAATAAATTCTTATAAGGATAATATTTCTAAAAATATTTTCCTCCCTTGAAATAAAATTTCTAAACATCCAACAAATTATTCCACTTACCTTTGATACAGTAAATAGAGGATGATTGTCAGCTTTAAATGTATCATTAATTCCAAACCCTAGATCATATCCCTCATTTACTTTCTTGATTTCTTCGTTGTTTAATTGGCATTCTATATTATACTTTGTGGACCTAATCTGCAGCACTTCACATTCTTCTATGTTAATTCTTAATTTCTAAATATATTCCCAAAATATCAAATTGTTTAAATTCATCTGTGTTGATTCTTTTGAGAATGGTCGAATAAGTAGATTAACATTATCCGAAAAGACGTTTACCTTTGATTTTATATCATTAGGTTAGGCATTATGAATATCAAAATATGACGCTGAGTCAGATGATTTAAATAGAGCTGCGATACTGCTGAATACTTTTTGATAAAAAACACCAATTGATAAAGTGTAACAAGAATGTAATATTAAGCTATCTAGTGTTATTTCATACCCAGAGGTTAGAGAACCGCATCCATTATACATGCATATTTTATATCTATCTATCTATTTATTTATTCATTTATGTCTGACATACAGTTATAGGATATCAAATATTCCAATCTAATACAAATAATTTATATTCAGTTGAATGGTTTCTCGGCAATTACACGAGAATGCTGCGAGCAATATTGAACAAGTCCTGGCGGCAACACCCTACAAGGCACCAACTATACGGCCACCTGCCTCCCATCACGAAAACTATCCAAGTTAGACGAACCAGACACTGGAGAAGCAGGGACGAGCTCATAAGTGATGTACTCCTGTGGACCCCCACATATGGCCGGGCAAAAGCGGGACGACCAGCTCGAACATACATTCAGCAGCTATGTGAGGCTACAGGATGTAGACCTGAAGACCTACCAGAGGCGATGAATGATAGGGAGAAGTGGCGAGAGAGTTTCAGGAATATCCGTGCTAGCGGCACGACATGATGATGATGATGATGATACAGTTTTAATTAATGATTTCTATGTTAAAATAGGGGAGGTGTCATAGTTGTGTAGTGGTTAAAGCGCTTGACTGCAAAATTGTAATAAGCGAGTTCGAATTCGAATTGCTCTATTACATTCTATTTCGGGCAAATACCCTTGGGAAAGGTATGAACTACTTATCCTCCGAGCTATAGTTTAAATAGTACCACTACAGTTCTTCTAGAAGGATGGATTTGGAATTAAAACAAACGAACTATTTGATAATTGTCATTCCTTCGAACCCTGGTCTCCCGGGCCATTGGCGAACATTAGACCAGTGGTACATCTTAAAGAAACTCTTTCTAATACAAATAATAAAAAGTTATATGGAATAAAGTATTCCTATCGAATATGAATAGTTTTTTTAAAACGAGGAGACCCGAAAAAGTCCTACGACTTTGGGTCAAAGCGGACCTCTGCAGGAACGGCAGAAAAAAAAGGTATACAGTTACAGAGTCCCTAAATGAAATGTAGTTTAGTGTTACACCCTGAAGACCATTTTAAAGAAGATACAATAAGCATATTCTAAGCCCCGCAGCCAGGTAGTCCTCGGTAGATAATAATCATACGAGAGTTTTGTTTCTTTGGTTGTGTTTTTTATGGCTTTTCAACCCTTTTCGGGTCATTTAACGCTGAATTAAGTCAGTTTGATAAAAGCTTCAAACAACTCAATTCAGTATAAGAATGTTTTTTTGTTTTCACACTGTTAAATGTCAAAATATTTCCCTTTCAAACAATTCACTTTAGTATAACTACTGATTTTTGTTTATACATAGTTTAAATGTCAAAATCAGATCTATTTCAAACAAATCAGTTTTGTATAAACATAATTTTTTTTTATCTCTGGTAAATGTAAATAAAGTTGGCGACCTTAGTCGAGGGAATCCGAAGGTTCCCTTTCTAAAAGCTACTACACCGAGGTGTTGGGGAAGGCGCTTCTTCATTCCCTCGATTGCTCAAATTTACCCTTGATCCTTACCTTATAATACTGAGTGTAAAGCAAAGCGGTATCAAGTACCATTTTTGAGTCTTTGGTAAGACTCGACCTGGGATTGAACCCCGGTCTCCTGGATTATTGGCGAACATTAAGCCAATAGCCTGGTAAAAACATTTAATTTCAAACGATTCACTTTTGCGCAATTAAACGGTTTAGTTCTATATGACCCATAAATAGGACCCTATCAGGTGCTATCACTTCGGGCTTCAGTGGACCTGGGAGTGCTGGCAATGAAGGGGTTCTGTGAATTTCCTAAAGCACAAGTATTACTGGAGCTTAGCCATCAGGTTGTGTAGTGTCTTATCTGGGACACTCGTTGGGGGAGATGCAGACATGCAGTCGGTGTATTCTACAGCCCCAACTGACTGGACCAACGACAGTGTGATGCTTGTAGAAGTACTCAAACATACCTTAATGATTTTTTAAATTCATTTTTATTCCATATCAACCATTTCAGGTTATTAAATGCTAAATCCTCTTTATATAAACATATTTATTAATTATATACGATTTGTAACCGAATTTTGTTGATTACGTTTTTGAATGAACCTAAGACATTCTTTTGAACCCAGTAAAGTTGTTCTAAGTATCACTAACAATTACTTTAGACATCAGTCATTTTTTACACCCAGTTAAACGATGAAACAGTTTTATTACAAAGAATACAATTTAGCATCAGTCATCAAAGTTAAATGTTTCGGACTATTGCTACGAATCATTAAAAATTCAATTAAACATCAGTCGTTTGTTTACACATAGATAAATGGTCAAATTATTCTATTTGAAACTATTCATTTTCGCATAAGTCATTTGTATGCACACAGTTTAAAGGTCAAACCGTTCGATTTGACCCATTAACAGGACCCTTTCAAGGGTTACCTCTCCGGGTCAGAGTGGACCTGGGAGCATTAATGAAACCTCACGATCAGATTTTAAGAGTCATAAACAGGACATTTGTTAGTGGTGGTTGGGGGGTGCTTATCCTTCAGCAGAGATACTGTCGGGGTATCCTACAGCCCCAGTCCAGTGGGCTGAACTTGAGTGAGTCAAAAGTTTTTCTGTTGGTAAAGTGAGATACAATTCAGCAGCTCTAGTTGCCAACGTCGTGAAAGAAACGAACCTCACCGGAGTGTGAGAAACAGATTTCGCCTGATACTCTCCGAGTTCTACAGCCAAATTTGATATCTAGTTTATGATCTATGATCATTTGCACTTTTACCTTTCGGAAAACAAATGATTTTATTTGTTTGGTGGCATCATGGCCCAGTTTGTACTCGTAAAACAAGTTCCAGAACTAGATTACATCGCTTATTCATCCATCGTACTTTTAAATCACAGACTTTGTAAAGCAATGCAGAACGTGTAAGTGAACTAACTACAATGATAATACCAAGCACAAGAGATAGCTCCTAACGGCTTAAACTTCTTCTAGTGCAAACAATATGAAGGAACTGTTCCAAAATATTAAAATAAATAATGTGATATCATTTCTAAAAACAGTGAAGATACACACAAAAATCTAAAGAAATTAGCAATAAGACCAAATTACTTCAATAAACACTTTCTTTACTTGATATATTCTACCAAAACGATCCCTTCCCTAACCTGTTTCACAGTTTTGTTTTTCTTTTTTTTTTTTATTCTATGATCATGATCCTACAAATAAGCTCACAGTAAAAAAAAAAAAAAAGCAAAAACAAATAACCAACTAATTATCTAAAATTTATTATTAATTCCCAAGACCTTTTCCATCAATTTCTTTTCCGACTTATTTTCTTTCACTTAATTCGGTATTAAATGACCGATGAGGTTGATATGCCGTAAAAAAAAGTAAAAACAAAAACAAAAAACACACAAACAAAAAAGCAAACAAATTAGCACTTACTAAAATATTGCAAAACTTTTGATTCAGGCTGATAGCTTTAAGTGCCACTGAATTGAAATGATAAAAAAAGAATAAGTAAAAGTTTGAAATAAGGAAATATCGAATGATTAAAAAAGAAATTTTGTTAAATGAATCTGAAAGAAAGAAAGAAAGAAAGAAAGAAAGAATCGGTTAAAGAGAAAGAATTCGGAGGTTGAATTTCAATTAACGAACTGGAAAGAAGAACGAAAATGAGAATTTAATGTTAATGAATTACTAAATAGAAGAAAAGAACAACAATGATTGAATGAAGACGGATTTTAGATAGAAAAAAAATCACGCAACCCACCCCACAAAAAAAACAACACACACACACACACACACACACGTCTAAAAAACGTGAAGTGACGCAAGAAAAATAAGACAAAGAATTTTTTTAAAAAATACTTCGAGAAGACGAGAATCAAAAGAGAGACAGATTACAAAGATAGAAAGATATACGAAGGGAAAGAGAAATTTAGAGAGAGAGTGAGAGAAAAGAGAGAGAGAGAGAGAGAGAGTGTGTGTGTGTATGTGTGTGTGTGTGTGTGTGTGTATGTGTGTGTGAAAGAGAAAGTGAGCAAGTAAGAAAGACTGTGCATGAGAGAGAAGAAGAAGAAGAAGAAGAAGAAGAAGAAGAAGAAGAAGAAGAAGAAGAAGAAGAAGAAGAAGAAGAAGAAGAAGAAATGAACAAAAAAGTAGATGAGGACGAAAGAGAATGCTGCCCCGGTGTTTATTCCATGTGACAAAACTAAGGACCTGTCACAGGCAGAAATTAACC
Organism: Sepioteuthis lessoniana; assembly: GCA_963585895.1. Lineage (NCBI taxonomy): Eukaryota > Metazoa > Mollusca > Cephalopoda > Myopsida > Loliginidae > Sepioteuthis > Sepioteuthis lessoniana. The sequence continues at coordinate 15,515,764 of OY757912.1, read as the reverse complement.
AAGGTCCCTGGGGCCTTAAACATGTAATTAGGGATAAAGTTTCTTCGCTTGAAAAGCTGGTTTAGAGTGGAAAGAACAGTTGAGGAGGGTGGTGTGTATTCATGCCGGATAGGGTGTGTCGAATGGGGGTAGGGAGCAAAGTAAGGGTGACTATTTGGATATATAGAAAGATACTCTTCGTCACTGGACGACGTCTTCACTCACTTTCATTTATAGTCTCTTTTTCTTTCTCTCTTTTTCCCTTCCTCTCTATTCACTCTCTCTCTCTCTCTTTCACTCTCTCTTTTTCTATTTCTTTCTTTTCCTCATTCTCTCTCTTTCTTTCGCTCTTTTATTCTTCCTATTTCTTTCGCAGTCTCACTCTTCCTGTCATACTCTTTATCTCTCTTTCTTTCGCTCTCTCTCTCTAACTCTCTCTCTCTCTCTCTTTCTGTTACTTTTTCTCTTTTTTTCCATCTACTGTCACAACATCCATTATAATGAAGAATAGGTGTCTGGCTTGTCACATAGTATCAGTAAATATATATATGTATATATATATATATATATATATATATATATATATATATGAAACATTACATAGAAAATGTAAAATTTCTCGAAGATGAACGTTAGTATATGTAGATACGGTTGTCGGGGATCGCTGTTCAGATGCAGTGTGGGAAAAAAGACGCTTTTAAAGACACAGGTGATAGTGAGGAATTTGCGATTGAATCTTTATTAGATAAAGAATACATGGCCGTCAGAAAACTGGACACAAAATTGTCGTTAAACGGCAGATTTTCGCAAGGGTTCACTACTATCCAATATCAAGAGACAAGTAAAGGATTTGTGTATAGTTGTTGCTTAAATTTCTGCTCTATCAATAACTTTTGAAGCTTAGGAAATAGCTGGTACAGATAATCATTTGTATTTCTTATTTTCCTAATGAAATCTAATCCAGAATTGGTATCTAATCCGGTGTTTCTTGGATGTTATGAGGGCGCGCTGACTAAATTCATAAAAAATGAACACTTAATCAAATCTTTAAAAAAATCTCGTATTAGCTGTTTATGATGATAATTAATCTCTTTTTACTAAATCTGTGAAGATATTGATACAAGACTTGAAAAAAGTCTTGCCGTAGCCATCATTTTTCTAACAGAAAAATTAAATCTGATCCATCCTCAAATAATAATGCTGCAGTAGTTTTTTTCAACTGGGTTTATATTGGCCCCTAAAAAGGCCTTCAAATTGATGAGTGGGCGGGGACTTATACCAGAGTTTAGTTTGGCAGTATCCAAATGTTTTGGACGGTCATCAAAATCTGACTGGTATTGAAACACTGATTTATTCTGTGAATTGCCCAGTCAGCTGGGGCTGTAAAATACACTGACTGTAAGACCCCTCCACGAGTGTCCTGAATATGACACTAAACAGTCTGATGGTGAGGTTCCAGCAGGGCTAGAGCTTTGGGGAATGTGGAGTACCCCTTCATTGGCATCACTCCCAGGTCCACTCTGGCCCGGAGTGGTAGCACCTGATAGGGCCCTATTTATGGGTTAAATAGAACTAACAACATATTTATGCTAAAATGAATTGTTTGAGTAAACTGAATAGCTTGAAATTGAAATGTTTTTGACAATTAAACCGTACTTACATTCAAACTGCGTGCTTATGCTTAACTGAATTATTTGAAATGGAACTGTTTTTCGACATTAAAATTGTGTTTACACTTAACTGAATTGTTACAAAATGAATAGTTTGAAATAGAAATGTTTTTGACCATTAAACTGTGTACTTATGCTAAACTGAATTGTTTTAAATAGAACAGATTATTTACATAAAAATGGATGTGGCGTTAAATAACCTACAAAGGTTGATATGCCATAAAAACCCAACAAACCAAACCAAACCAAACTTATTCTGTGAAGCATTGCGAGTCTCTAGGCTGCCTGATGCAAATGCCTGGGAGGCCTAGCATTCGCGTCATGCGGGCGAAACTGGCATCTTCCTTGAGCCTCAGTGAGCCGTACCCCCTGGTTCTAAGCCACCTTGGACGGGTTAGATTTATCACCTGGCGCCTGAAGCGCACTTTTTTAGAGGAATGCCGTTGGAGCCCTGAGGCATTTTTTGAAATGCCGGGAGTATCTGGACAACAGTCCCGCGCCCAGACCCACCTGATCGTTTGGCCGGGCGAGCGACAAATACCTGATTTATTCTGTAAATATATGTATACGTATATATGGAGAGAGAGAGAGAGAGAGAGAGAGAGAGAGAGAGAGAGAGAGAGAATAGGGCTTTTACTGATATTTTTAAACCCTAACTCTTAACGTCGTAGGAAATGTTATTAGTGACCCGTGTTCAATCCTGGATAAAGCTGATTTTAATTCACTTTGCAATATAACACTGCGCAAATGCATGGTTTCATCCATTCTTTCTTAAGCTATGAGTATATTGTAAGACAGGTTCTTTTTAGCCTTGGTTAAGTATTCAGCCAAAAAGTAGAAAAACTCTGAATTCAAACCAGCTTTACTCTACTAAAAGACTGACTTTGTGTCACATCTTGATTGTGGTAAAGGAAGTTTGATAAATACATACTTTTTCTCGGTTTTTCATGGTTATATTTTTGGCTTGTTAAAGATTTTAGGGTGTTTGTTCTCCTTTTATTCATCATGGGGGTTTGGATAATTTTGATATTACACAACTATCAAAAACTTTTGCATCGTTCAAACCGAAATCATTGTTCCTTTGGCTATCCTGGAAAGTCTAAGAGCCTAAGACAAAGTCTTTGATCTAAAAAATATAATTTGCGTTCGCTTCACAATGATAGTATTTTCTGTTAAAATTGTATGGCTAGTCTTGATTGTGTAAACCAGATAGTCAACCAGTTTAGGAAAGAGATAACTCTGAATTATAAAAAAAGAAACAGAAGTCATTAACCCAGGTTCACTACTTTAAGGGTTAGCTATCTAAAACTGAAGGCAAAAGGGAAATGCATTTTGATCACCGTCTCCGACTTGTGAGAGGAATCGATTAAAATACTTCAAATTTAGCAGCTGCCGGTCGGCACGGACTTTCTGGGCGACTGATCGTTAAACATTTTTTGCGTTGATAGTGATCTGCGCAGTCTCCCAGCAAGTTCGCGTATTTCCTCATAAACCAAAAAGGGACTTTTGAATACGCTGAGAGTACATCACGCAATAAATTTAGACCACTCAATAGAGGAGTAACGTGGGTATGACAGTAAACAACTTATGATGATGACGTATCCATTCTGGATATCAAGGAAAAATGAAGTACTCCTTCATTGCCATTACTTCGATGTCCACTCTGACTTAAAGAAGCAGCAACTATCCGGGTCCCAACCTTGAGTCTGATAGATTTGTTTGAAAATTACTTGATTTGGATAAGAATACGTGAAACCATATCACTGTTTACAAACAAAAAATAATTTGAATAGAATATTTTATGTTAGGAAGACTTTGAACATAAAAAAATATTATTACTAGATGCTGAAAGTATAAGGTCTTATGTTTTAAACTTGAAAGCATAAAACTGTGCAAATTATTTTTATGGGATAGGAAAACAGTATGATTATAATATTGTGCAAAAAAGACAATAATGCACCAAATAAAAAACTATACAAACACGGAAATTAGACTTATTATATACAATAAGAAATTTAAAACCTCCAACCTAATTATTTCTAACAACACTTCCCCATCTACTGGACTTCTCAATGGAACCCACGTCGTACACTTGTTTAACTGTCCACTGGGAGACTGTGTCTCCAAAAAAATAGTGCGTATGTTGGTCTTACCACTACAACTCTTTGCAGACGTCTTACAATGCACTTAAATGATTCCAGTTCTAATGCTTTTCATCTTAAAATCATTCTATTCCAAATCCAAGTTTCGAAAAATTCTAGTTGAAAACACCACTATAATTGCACACGAAATTGATAAGCTACGACAACAAATCCTTGAACCCCTTCATATAAAAACAAAAAAAAAATGAAATTAATAAAATCAATTTTAAAAATAGCCACAATATTTTGAAATGCATATTGTTTTTTTTCCGTATTCCTATAGTATTCTATTTCCGTTGATAGCGTTCCCTTTTAAATAGCGTTCCTTTTTTTAAATACATCTGTTACCCTGTTTTATCTAAATATGCGTTCCCACATTTTCGGTCTGGTATAAACCTTTCAAAAACTTTCAAAACTTTTTAATACAAACACACCTTACACAAGCAAGCAACCCCGGATGATGGCCTATTAAGAGCCTGAAAGCGCTCGGGACAAATTGGGGCAAATCATCTACGAATTCCATCCTGAAACAAAACCACTTGTCAGAAAACTTGAAAGGATCTTAAATAAATTACACAGACAAAATTTGTCTTTATAGTTTAATGAAACATGTTTAAACGCGTCAATGTAAACTTAAGAAGAATGCTATTATCTATCGTCAACGCGTAATTGTAAATGTTATACGTTAGAAGAATGCTAATGTCTATCTTCCATGTGTAAACGTAAATAAAAACGTAAAAAGAATGTTATCGTCAATCGTCAATGAGTAAAAATAAGTGAAAATATAAAAAGAATGCTATTGTTTCTCCTAAATTAGTGAATCTAAATATAAACCCAAGAAGAATGCTATTGTCTATCCTCAACGTGTAAATGTAAATGTAAAAAGAATGTTATTGTCAATCTTCTATGCGTAAATGTAAATGAAAACATAAAAAGAATGCTATTATCTCTTCTAAATTAGTAAATGCAAATATAAACGTTAGAAGAATTCTATATACTCAACGCGTAAATGTAAATGAAAACGTCAAAATAATTCTATTGTCTATCCTCAACGCATAAATATAAATGAAAACGTCAAAATAATTCTATTGTCTATCCTCAACGCATAAATATAAATGAAAACGTCAAAATAATTCTATTGTCTATCCTCAACACGTAAATGTAAATAAAAACATAAAAAGAATGTTGTTATCTATCCTAAATTCCAAAATGTAAATCAAAACCTAAAAAAAAAAAAATGCTATTGTCTATCCCCAATACATAGAATAACTTTAAATAGTTTAACATGCTCCCAAAATCATTCAAATTAAAATCGATATTAACAATCGAAAACAATATTATCTATCAAAAACGATCTGATCACATATTTGTTAAAATTCATGTTCTTGAGAATAGGTTGGTGTTGGGGTTAGTACTCATGTAGTATCTCTTTAGCAGGAATAACCTGATGTGGCCCATCCTTCTCCAGGTATAAAATTAATTGGAATTCAGGTTTCTTTGTCTTAGACTTGTTATCATAGCAGGATTAAAGATTCCAGTTTGCCCCACTAATTGTTACAGAAGGAAAATAGTTGGTCTGGTTTTGGTTCGTTTTGGCTTTGTGGCATATCAACCATTGCTGGTTATTTAATGCTAAATCCTGTTTTATAGATATATTCTAAATATATGATTTGTAAGAACATTTTGTAGATACACACAGTTAAATTTTCAAACAGTTCTATTTTTAACAATTCAATTTAGCATACATCAACAACGTTCAAAGTTCAACAATTTAATTGAACTTTATTCATTTGTTTCATTCAGTCAACTGATCAAACAGTTCTTTTTCTATAATTCAATTTAGCATAAGTCAATGCATTGTTATATGTCATATCTCAATTCAATTAAACTTCAGTCATTTCTTTAAACACATTTAAATGATCAAACAGTTCTATCTTTACATAGTCAGTTTAGCACGACTCAACAAAGTTAAATGTTTCAAAAATTGCTATGTATAACTTAATAATTTAATTAAATTTCATACATTTATTTATACACATTTAAACGATCAAACATTTCGATTCCTATCTATTCACTTTAGCATAAGTCAACAAAGTTAAATGGTTCCAAATATGGCTATGTATCACCATCAATTCAATTAAACATCAGTCATTTGCTTCCACTGAACTAAATGATAAAACCGCCCTTTTTCTAACGATTCAGTTTAGCATAGATCTTTTGTTTACTCTCAATTTAAATGACAAATAATTATATTTGACCCATTGATACAAGTTGCTACTACTCCGGGCCAGAATGGACATGGTAGCGATGGAAATGAAGATATCCTCTGCATCCCCCAAAGCTCTAGCTTTACTGGAACATCATCATCAGATTGTTTAGTATCATATCCAGGAATCTCGTTTGGGGGTCCATCTTCTCTGCAAAGGTGCAATCAATCTATTCTACAGCCCCAGTCCTCTGGATAGAAACTATTTGAAATCATCCATTTCCCAAACGTATCAGGGATGTATAAAACGCACACAGCCTCTCTTAAAATGCGAACTTGTTTATCTGAGTCCACTATCAATAACAATAACTATAGCACCACCGCACACGCACAAAACTAGTATTTTGCACGTTGATAACGTTGATAATCACATGCAAATACTTTCACAAGAGTT
>OY757912.1:15489314-15504314 GCA_963585895.1 Sepioteuthis lessoniana | reverse complement strand
GTGCAGCACGTAAGCCATTTCACTTCGATGTCTTATGGTTACAGTGTAACTAAGTATAATTTATGAAAAGTAACTGGATTGGGGTTGTGCATTGCCTAGTAGTCTCTAATGTTCTGATGGTGAACTGGCTGTGTTTCATGACATATCAACCCTTGTAGGTTATTTAATGCTGCATCCTTTTTTATACATAAATTTCATGCATACACAAAACTGAATATATGTGCTATAATCAAACAGGTGACATTTCCACACTAGACGGAACCTCTCTGAAACTGGTTGACAAATTCACCTACCTATGAAGCATTGTCTCATCGACCGAAAAAGACATCGACTCACGGCTAACGAAAGCATGGACAGCTATCGATAGGCTTTCGATCATATGGAAATCAGATCTGACCGATAAAATGAAACGCGGTTTCTTCCCAGCAGCGGTCGTGTCGATACTGCTATATGGGTGCACTACTTGGACGCTAACTAAACGGCTGGAGAAGAAGCTAGATGGCAATTACACAAGAATGTTGCGAGCAATATTGAGTCCTGGCGGCAACACCCCACAAGGCACCAACTATACGGCCACCTGCCTCCCATCACGAAAACTATCCAAGCTAGACGAACCAGACATGCAGAACACTGCTGGAGAAGCAAGGACGACCTCATAAGTGATGTACTCCTATGGACCCCCGCATATGGCCAAGCAAAAGCAGGACGACTAGCTCGAACATACATACTGCAGCTATATGAGGATACGGGATATAGCCCTTAAGACCAGCCAGAGGCGATGAACGGTAGGGAGAAGTGGCGAGAGAGGGTCAGGGATATCCGTGCTAGCGGCACGACATGATGATATATTGCTATCAAACACAAATAATTCTATTGGTCTACAGTTATATTGTTTCAATGATTGCTATATAATAATCATAGTTTTATTTGCCCCTAGTTAAAGGGCTTCAAGGTTTGCCATTTAACACTAGAAATTCTTTTCAATATAAATTGTTTCAAGTCTAGTAAATAATTAAACATTGCAATGTGACCCTTAGAGGGGACTCTGTCAGGTACTTCCCCTGCGAGTCAAAGTTGACCGAGTATTAATGTCATTGAAAGGGTACTCTACATTCACCAAAGCCACAGGACTGGAACCTCACCGTAAGATACATTTTAGTCTTAAATTTTCTGGGGTCTTAATCCTCAGCAGAGATGCAGTCGGCGTATTCTACAGTCCCAGGTTACTGGGATTTCAATGTTCTGAGAGATTCAATGAAGGAGAAATACTCGACATGATATTCACCTAAGTGCTCATCTATCCAAGAACTCGACTCTGACTGAGGCATATGTATATTCTGCATTTTCTGTCAATACAAATCCGATGCCCACTGCTGGCAGGGCAAGGGTCCGTATTAAATTCACTAATTGTAAATAACCAGAACTTTAGCGACCGACCACCATCGTTTTTATATAAAATTCGAATTAGAATTTCTTACCCTTGATTTATTGCCAAATAAAATGAAAAATTGAAGAAAATATTAATATTTGAATCACGTTATTTTCAAGTCTTTCCACGTCGATATTTTACATTTTCTCATTTAAATTTATTTTTTTTTATTTTCATTTCATATTCCTCTTTGCTTTTTCTCTTTTACTAATCGGATCTTCTTTCAAAATTTTCTCTCACTTTTCCGGTCACGTATACGTTTAACATTTAAGCCGAATTGTTTTCGAAATAGAGAGGCGACACTCAGTGCCCGACTCCTACGCAAACGTTTTTTTTTACTGGCATGAACTTTGTGAGGTCGAGCGCGCAAGCTCCTGCTGCTAAACGAAATGAGGCAATTTCTTGAGGCGATATTTAGCTTGACTATGTGTAAAGTGCCCCAACCCAACATCAGGTCTACCCTTTTAAAGTGCTATGCATTTCTTTTTCATATATTTTATCTTCCTTGTTACCTCCCCTTATATGCGCTCACTTCTCTTCAATTTTACACGTGTTCACTCTATCACATTTTTCGTCTTCTTCTTCTTCTTCTTCTTCTTCTTCTTCTTCTTCTTCTTCTTCTTCTTCTTCTTCTTCTTCTTCTTCTTCACAATTTATAAAAGATATTCCGTATGTCTGTTTTTAATGTCAATCCTCCATCCTAGATGATTTCGATACCTTGCTCTATCTCGCTATCTCCCTCATTTATTCCTGTCTCTTAGTCACTCTTTTTAACCTATATAGACAATACATTATCCGGCTTGAATCTTTGTAATCATCTATATATCAGTAAAATTCCAATTACACACACACACACACACACACACACATATATATATATATATATATATATATATATATATATATATATATTGTATGATTGTGTCTGTCACTCTGGGTTTCATGGTTTACGCATTTGTCAAACAGAATGGAAGTTTTTCAAAAAAGACCGATTAATATGGTTAATTTTTCGTTTTGATGGTGTTGGAAGTGAGATATTGTTTGTGTGGATGTGTGCGTAAATTTGTATGCGTTTGAACATAATTGTGTGTGTGTTTGTGCTGTCGCTTGTACATACACAAACGCTCTAACATTCAAAAGCGCACAGAATTCGGCACACACAAACAACATTCTCCTTCCAACACCACCAAAACAAAAACTATCCAGAGTAATCGATCTTTTTTGGAAAATTTTTCACTCTGTCTGACGAATGCGTAAAGCATTAAACCAAGAGTAACAGACACTGCCATGTAATATATATATATATATATATATATATATATATATATATATATATATATATATATTCATTATGCAACGTGTGAAAGCACGTGCGATACTCTGTCCTCATCAGCCGCCAACCAGGGTGATAACACAGTGTGTGTATATATATATATATATATATATATATATATATATATATATATATATATATATATATATTCCTCTAAATATATTAGCTATATTGTTGATTTTGTAATAGTTGTCCTCTATTCACCCACAAAGTGAGATAGTGAGTACCATAAACCTTTACAATACAATATATGCATATATATATATATATATTTATATATATATATATATATATATATATATATATATATGTATATATATATGTGTGTGTGTGTGTGTGTTACTTGACCATTAGTAACTTATTTGTAACTGATTTCATTTGTGAGAAGCATACAGTTACGAAACACTGATGACTCAGTGTCTAAGCTATTATGCCTTATATGCGCTCTCCCCTATATCTAGAACTATTTATTTATAGATAAAGAAAAATTTCATAATCAGTTATATATATATATATATATATATATATATATATATATATATATATATATATATATATATATATATATTCCAACAAAAACAGCTGAGCCATTCAATTTTTTTTAATGAACTTCAGATTCTCTCGCTAAAATTCTGTAAATCTTAAGTTCCAACCAAGTGATAATTTTTGAAGTCATGGGGAGTTTCATTTGCACTGAAATAATTTTTCTCCTACTCGTTTTCTTGATATCAATACAATAACTACGAAATTTTATTAGAATCCTTTACTCCTTCCTAAATAAAAGCATCAATATCATCATGGACCACTGTTAACAGTAAAATGGTAATCAAAATACATTACTCCGCCCTAAATAGAAACATCTGTACGCCCATGAACTGCAATTACAATTCAAATCCAAGAGGTTTCTGTAAAATTTAGGATAAAATTTTACTCCCTCTTCTCTCTTTCACTCTCTGTCTCTGTCAATGTCAATGTCTCTCTCTCTCTTATTCACTTACAACTTCTCTCCTATTTTATAAATCTTTATGTATATCATTGTTTCTCGGCCGAAGTATTAAACAGTGGGGTTTGAAACTATTTGATCTAATTATTCGTTTACACACTTTTCGGTTATGAGCAAGATCCAGTACAAAGTGATTTTTTTAAATTTTTAATTGGAATTCAGTTTTTTCTTCAACATTGGTTCCTTTAAAACAACAAAAAAAAACCCCCAGTATTTCCAACTATTTACCCATTGCTGAGGAGCGAATTCATTATTTTTCAATGCCATTAGCGTAAATTGTTGACTAAAATATAAATGATTATAAAATTAATAATCATAACTTTAATCGAGAGCATCTAAACGCACAATATCATATTGTTGCTTTTTTTACTTCTTACCAAAAACACATGGAATGATTCCACTATTTATAATAGCATAGTTGGAACCCTTTCTTTGTGTAAAGAAATACATCATGAGATTCCTTTAATTGATTAAGGCAGGTATCATTCTTTGCAGTTTCTTTCAAAGGAGATGAGCAGAAGGAAATATCCAGCCAATACCTTGAGAGATGATAATTGGAACGTTTTGACACTGTAACTTGACGTTCTAATATAGGCTATGAAAACAGTTTCCAAAACAATATGTATTTCTTATGCACATTTTAGTTAGAAAAATAAAACAATTAATCAAAATTGTTTATTTCTGTTTATAAAAGAAACAATTATAGCATTATTATAATCATTGTTAATTGTTCAGCCTGTATTTCTATCTAAAATGAATAAATAAAACAAATGGAACTGCTATATTGCTGTCAGTCATATAACCATCTTTTTCTTCTTCGGCCAGTATCAGTTCTTTTCGTCACCTCTATCGTATTTACTATCTCCTCTACTTTCTCTGCTGAGATGAATAACAAATACGAATATTGTTATCCCTTTTTCATCTAAGACTTTATTTGTTTTTATGTATTCTCAGTTATATAACTAACTTGTTCGAAAAGCTGGGCGTCATCCATTATAACACATGGAAATTAAGTCTGAAGCTTTCAACCACCTCAGGCTAAAACTAATTTAAAGAATGAAACTTACCTTTGTCTTCTAGGGTTTTTAGCCAATTGACTTTCAACTGTTGTCTTTACATGTCAATAAAACTGAGTTGACTCTCAGTATATTTCCGTGCGTTTAATTGTTATTCGAATTCTACCCTTCATATAAAAAAAAAAAGATTAACTCCGTTAATTATAAAATGCAGCTGCTTTTTTAATAGAAATCATTCATATCCAGACATTTGATTGATTCAGTCATTTTAACGGCATATTGACCCTTTATGCCAAGAGATTAGATAATCGTGTTCATTGTACATTCTATTTACATGTTTTCTATTGTCGAATCTTAAGATTTTCACGCGATCCTAATTAATAAAAATATTTTTTTAATTCATTTAAGCAATAGACAATACTGTACTACGACTCCGGTCAGAGTGGGCCTGGGAGTCTTGGCAATGAAGGCTTATTTCATACTCTGCAGATCTCCAGAACTAGTGCCTCCCCACCCGATGCAGTGTAGTTGCATTCTCAGGAAAATCCATTTTAGTGTGTATTAGGGGGAGGGCTGTCTTATTCTTCTGTATAGCATATATTGGGTATCTTCTAAGCGCCCCCCCCGATTAGGGTACCCTGTATTTTTTTCCTCATTGTATCATTAGGATGACATGACAAATAGTTATTCTTCGTGGCATCTTTAAATGATTTTTTCCCTTTTATTTATCTGAATTTTTCTTTTTTCGTATTCATCAAATCTCTGTTTTCAAACTTATCTATTTACTGGTTATTGATCAAAATTAATCCCCAACAGAAACTTCCTTAGCATAGCATTTATCAACTTCTCTTCTTTTTAAGCTGACATTTCAAATCAACTTGTTTATATATATATATATATATATATATATATATATATATATATATATCTTCCTTGTATATTTCATATGTATTTTTCCCGATCTAGTTATCATCTAAATCCTTTTGTGCTCCTCTCATTTTTTCCATGCATGTCATTATTTATCAAGCTTTCTTATTTTGTATTTAGCAGGATGTTATCTAAATAGCGTATCCTCCATAAATAAGAATTTATTTACTCAGACTCTCCTCCACGGGCAAAATATGGCACAAGGTAAATTTCTAAGCAGTGTCTGCGTGCGTGCGTGCGTGCGTGCGTGTGTGTATGTGTGTTTATATATACATAGAATTATCTTATTTTGAGCTGCAACTGATACTGCCCTGGATGCAATTATTGCTATCCAAGAAATTTCAATATATAATCAAGAAAATGTGTTATGTAACCGCAATGAAGGGACAATAACACTTCTTTTTAAAAATATAATTGCTCACTCAGCTGGGACTGTGCAGTACATTGACCGCATCAATGAAGATGGGTAAGACCTCCACCCCCCCCACACACACAAACGAGTGTCTTGTGCCCGAATCGGCTGGTGCTGTAGCATACAGCGACTGTATCTCTGCAGAATGGTAATACCCCATCAAAGAGTGTCGTGATATGACACTAAACAATGTAATGGTCAGGTTCCAGTAATGTTGGAGCTTTAGGAAATGCGGTGTACCACTACATTGCCATCACTCCCAGGTCCACTCTGGCCCAGAGTGTTAGCCCTGTAGGGGTCCAATCTATGGTTAAATAGAGCTAAACTGTGTATTTATGCTAAACTTACTTGTTTAAAGTATAACTGTTTTGGCATTTAACTGTGTGTAAACAAAAAATCTGCTTACACTAAAATGAATAATTTGAATTAGAACTTTTTGATTAAACTGAATAGCTTGCAATTGAAATATTTTTAATAAGTAAACCATGTACTTATGATAAACTGAAATGTTTGATATAGAACTGTTTATTTGTATAAAATGGATTTGGCATTAAATAACCTACAAGGGTTGATATGCCATAAATCCCAAACAAACAAACAAACAAACAACAAGATAAAAATATAAGCTTCTTATTTAGGAAAGTCGTGGTGAAATGGCTGTATGAGATAGAGAGTTTCGATAAGGAACTACAATGATTTACACAACGTTGAGACACTTATTCAGAGATAGGCATATACAGAGCCTTTCTTCTTCGTGCTCCTTTCACGGAAGGCTTCGCAACCCTGGAGCTACCGCCCAGGAAAGAGCCCAAAACGGCAAGACGTGTCTATTCCGCTGGCTGCCGACTCCGACTGACTGCTGGGTTCGAAAACTTCCGTCATCATGTATTTTTCTGACGCCAACACATTTCTTCCCACGCAATTCACGTGGCAATTCCGCTGACATTTATTTATTAAAAACACAGCTGCACATCCTGTTTTTTTCAATCCACACCTGGCTTGTCAAAAGTTAATATATAGCGTATCTCCTGAAAAAAACATCTGGTGAAATTGGTTTGGTCTATTGATAACTCCTGGTTGATAAATAAGAGCAAATCATATGTAAATATAATATAAACATGGTTACTTTCCGTTTATTTCTGAAGATTTTTCAACAGAAGAAATAAAATTGTACCATTAACGGTGACCCAGACTATATTTTTGTTTTCTGTGATTTTATGCTCAATGGTTTAGTGTTAATTGGTATATAATTATATCTCTTTTAATAGGGTAATGTTCTATTAGAGACAATAGCTAAAAATTTCCACTCTGACTGGATAATAATCAAACCACCATATATATATATATATATATATATGATCAATGGTTTATTTTTAATTGGTATATAATTATATCTCTTTTAATAGTATAGTGTTCTATTAGAGACAATAGCTAAAATGTTCCACTCTGGCTTGATAATCATCAAACTTCCATATATATATATATATATATATATATATATGTTTATATATATATATATATATATATATATATATATATCACGCCCTTCCACATGAGCAAGAGGCAATACAAGGTTAGTTGCAAGAGGAGTTTAAAAGGATTGAATTTAGAGTTTTTCTTTCAGACTATGAGCCATAAAGATGTTGAAGACCCCAATCTAACCGGCTATTAATCCATCGCCTGATAGAAAATAATTAGACTCATAGCTTTCCAAAATATATTAGCGCAGTATGAAATGAAAGCAGTCTCGTCCAGGATTTGAACTGTGTTCACTTTATTTGTTTCCAAAGACAAAAAAAAAAAAAAAAAAAAAAATTAAACGACGAGTGCCATCTATTGTGTAAATATGAAATTTTCTCATCAATATTGAATTTTCATATTTTTTTTCTGGTCTGTATGTAATATAAATAGCTATCATTTTTAATCTATAAAAAAGTCAATCGGCTTATCTAATAATATATTTAAATTATTTTTTCGAAATCAGAGCAGTCTTCTATATCTTTCCACTTCTTTTGAGCTAGTTAAAATAGAGTCTATCTCCATCCCTATAGATTAGTTTTATCTCTTTTTTTTCTTCTTCTTCTACTCTTTTCTAAACACCAAGTTTCAGTTTACGTCTTGAACGCTTCAGGTCCCTCGTTTCCCTCCGGGCATTTATACAAACAATATTTCTCCGGGCTTGTTTTAATATTTTATAAACCAGAGCCAGAGTGTTAATGAGCTTTACAAAGGACCGGTGACAGTGTTTACATAAACACTCCACGCTCTCCTATGCTAAATTACCCCCACCGTCTTTAGTGCAGCTTGATTTTCGTTCATTCCACTCAGGTCTCGATTCTACGGATCGCTAAAGCTTAGCAGCGTTGAGATCGCTAAAATTTGCTTCAAGTGTCACCGATTCGGATAATTCTGCAACTTTTTTTTTACTTTTCTGCTTGTTTTTATTCTTCGTGAACTCTCTCTCTCTCTCTCTCTCTCTCTCTCTCTCTCTCTCTCTCTTTTCTCTCTCTTTCTTTCACTCCATCTCTTTGTCTCTTTGAAGGCGCAGTTTTGGACTGTCTGTCCGTCTGTCTAAGATGCGGTCATCACGTTACAAAAGTCCGTAGGGGTTATGGCCACTCTTGATATCTGTTCGACTTGCTGGATTTGATTTGATTCAAGACGTCTTAAGGTTCTTCTATATCAGGAGAAAACATGACACGTTTTGTATGTGTCGGTTCACATGCACCTGACTGAGAGACTCCTCTTCTCCAGCTATGAGTAAACAAATAAATGAATAATAATAATAATAATATGGCGTGGAGGACTTGGAAGTTGGCGGACGAGTGGAGACCATCCAAATGACAGCATTATTGTAAACGGCCAAAATACTGAGAAGAGTCCTAGAGACATGAGGAGACTTCCTGTCACTCAAAATCCAGTGAAAACCATCAGTTAAAACTGGTGTGAAAAACTCTAAAGGAGTAGTAATAATAAATCTGTCCTGGACATGAGACACACAAACTCCTCTCGGATTTTGAAATACAAATGGATCACTTAAACTCGGCCAGACCAGACCTTATAATAATCAACAAAAAATAGAGAGAACTTGCACAATTATGGACTTTCCTGTTTGAGCGGACCACAGGGTAAAATTGAAAGAATGCTAAATGAGAGATAAGTACCTCTACCTTGCAAGGGAACAACAAAAACCGTGAAACATGAAAGTGACGATTTTACAAATTGTAATTGGTGCTCTTGGGACAGTTACCAAAGGATTGGTACAAGGACTGGAGGACTTGGAAATAATGGGATGGGTGGAGATTAACCAAACCACAGCATTGTTTAGATCGGTCAGAATACTGGGAAGAGTCCTGGAGACGTGAAGCGACTTGCTGTTACTTAACCTCCAGTGAAAAACCATCAGCTAACGATAATCTGAAAAACACTCAAGAAGTAAAATAATTATAAGAATATTAATAATAGTTATTTAACAAAATGAATAATAATAATAATAATAATAATAATAATAATAATAATAATAATAATAATAATATATCGATATAATTCTGAAAATTAGTATTTGTTAACCAACAGTAAATAATGTTAGAAAATATCGAGGAATTCATAAGTTTTCTTATCGAATCAGATGATATCTTCATATTTATCATATTTACCTACAACCTTCGCTTGGGCAGGATATGACACAAGGTCAATTTTTAAGCGGAGGTTTGAATTCAGAGTTTGAATTAAGAGCATTCCTTCTCCTAGACTAGTTGCCTCACCAAGGTTGAAGAACACAGTCTGTCCTACTATTTACCTATAGCTGGATTGAGAATAATTGGATTCATACCTTTCTTAAAGGTATTAGTGCTATGTGAAATGCAGTCAGTCTCGTCCAGGATTTGAACTCGTGTCGCCGGGTCTATTTCCAGCGACGATAACCATTACACTACGGGCACATCATCATATTTATAATGTTAACTTGTTCTGGATTATATAATTTTTAATGAATAACATTTAAGGGTAACTTTCGATAGGTGTGTCTGTGTGTGGCACCTCTCTTCGCCACAGATATACACACACGCACATATATATATATATATATATATATATGTGTGTGTGTGTGTGACAAATTCTCACAGCAATTTATTGTTCATGCAGATTTGGTTAAAAACTGTGAAACTTGCAGTTTTATGATCTTACAAAGGTTTTTTTACTTGCTTTTTGGCTCGTTTCTTTGTATCGGACCCCATTTGACCAAGAAGTTGCCCAAGGTTCGATTCTCAAGCGCTTTCGATTTTATCTATTGATCATCTTTAGGGTAAATGTAGGTATCGTTGATTTATGTCTTGTTTGGGTGCGGTATTTTTTCTGCTGGAAGGGTTTATTATAAGTGGGGGTGTTTGGTTAGCTTGTTAGTTATTGAATATATTGAGTATTTTTTTGTTGGTGTTGAATGCTGTTGTATTTATTTGGTTGTTTATTTTTAATAATAAACCCAAGCAAATTGATAGAGAAGTTTCTCTAATTCTATTCCCAAGTCCATTTCGATCATATTGATTCACTGTGCTCAGGGAGTTATGGAGGTGTTGATTGTCTTTGTTTTAGTTTCTTTGTGATACCTTTTTTTTGTTAGAAGGTTTTATTATTGGTAGGGATGCTTTAGTTAGCACATTAGTTGATGTAGATATCTACGTTAGTGCCCGTGTTGAATGTTATTTTGATGGTTTATTTTCTATATTGTTATCTTTGAGGATATGTAACCATTTACTTGTCTTTTTATTATTATTTATATATGATTTTGCTAGTATTATATATATATATATATATAATTTTTAAAATGAAAAATAATATTTTCATGTTAAAGTCTTTCCAAACTATTTTTTTTCATTCCTAATTCTTTTTCATCACCACCCAGTTCTTTCTCGCTGCCTGTCATTCTTCTTCTTCTTCTTCTTCTTCTTCTTCTTCTTCTTCTTCTTCTTCTTCTTCTTCTTCTTCTTCTTCTTCTTCTCCTCTATCACACTTTCGTCCCCACCCCTTCTTTCTCTCTCTTTCCTTCTGTCTCTGTGCTAAACTAGACTTAAATCCAAACATATGCAGCTTCTTTCTCATCTTTCAAAATAAAATTAATTCATTTTAAACCCTTCTTCCCCTCCTCCTCTCTAATTTCCTCTTTTCTCTCTTTCTTTCTTTCTCTCTCTCTCTCTCTTTCTCTCTCTCTATCATTCATTCTTCTGTCTGTTCACCTCTCTCTCTAGCATTCACACTCCTCTCCCATCTACGTTCTTTTTCTATCTTTCTCACTCTATCTCTCAGCTTACGTTGCTTCAAATCTCCAAACAGTTCTTTCCCATCCACTTTCACTCCTCATTTTTTGCGGAATAATCAATTTTTTTAACGGCATATCAATATGGATAATCTAAAACTGAAATTTGCTAAAAATAAAGGCACACAGTTATTCTATTTCAAGTATTCCTATAAAATACTTTAGTTTTTTTATAATTATATTTCTTCCAATTAATGTTCGCATTCAACAATAGCAATCGTTTGTTTGTACATATTATCAGGTTATATGAATAGCACAGTTATATGGTTTCAAGTATTCCTATCTAATACTTATAATTTATCTACAATCATATGATTCACAATAACTATCCCTATGAGTAGAGTGTTCGCCAATGGTCCCAGAGATTGGAGTTCAATCCTAAGTCGAGTCATATCAAAACACTCAAAAAGTTGTACTTGATGCCGCCTTGCTAAGCACTCAGCATTATACAGTAAGGATCAAGGGAAAAGTGGAGCAATCCAGGAAATTGAGTAGCGCCCTCCCCTATACTTCGATGTAATAGCTACTGAAAGGGGAGCCTTGGGGTCACCCGTGACTCAGGTCACCAACTTTACTTTTTACTTTATTTGTTTGTTAAGTTTTATGGTTTCAAGTATTCTTATCAAACAAAAATAATTTATACACGATTTTGTTTTGATTATTTGTTTAACGGCTGTCAATCAATTAATCCCAACTCTATAACAAGAACATCAATTATACTATTTAACCCATAAATAGGGAGATAAGGAGGTTCATACATCTCCCACTGATATTAGTCCGAATGGGAAGATAGTACTTCAACTTGGGTTCGAACTCGTTCGCTACGATCTCGCGTTTTAGCATCTAAACTATTCTGCCCAACGATTATATCATCATCATCATCATGTCGCGCCGCCAGCACGGATATCCCTGACCCTCTCTCGCCACTTCTCCCTATCATTCATCGCCTACGGGAGGTCTTCAGGGTTACATCCTGTGTCCTCACATAGTTGCTGTATGTAAGTTCGTGCTGGTCGTCCTGTTTTTGCACATCCATATGTGGGGGTCCACAGGAGTACATCGCTTATGAGCTCGTCCTTGCTTCTCCAGCAGTGTCCCGCGTGTCTGGTTCGTCTAACTTGTATAGTTTTCATGATGGGGGGCAAGTGTTCGTATAGTTGGTGTCTCGTGGGGTGTTGTCGCCAGGACTTGTTCAATACTGCTCTCAACATTCTTGTGTAATTTCCGTCTAGTTTCCTCCCCAGCCGCTTAGTTAGCGTCCATGTGGTGCATCCATATAGCAGTATCGACACAACCGCTGCTTGGAAGAAACTACGTTTCATTTTATCGGTTAGGTCCGACTTCCATATGATCGAGAGCCTATCGATAGCTGTCCATGCCCTCGTCAGTCGTGTGTCGATGTCTTTTTCGGTTGATGAGACGCTACTTCCCAGGTAGGTGAATTTGTCTACTAGTTTCAGAGAGGCTCCATCTTGTGTGGCAATGTTGCCCGTTTGGTTGTAACACATATATTCAGTTTTGTGCGCATTGACATGGAGGCCAATGCCAGCTGCGGCTCGTTCCAGACAATGCAGTAGTGTCTCTGCTTGATTAGGCGTATTCGCTAGTAACGCCAAGTCATCAGCGTAGTCGGCGTCCATGATTGTTTTTGCGGGGTACCTTTTGCTTCTTCTCTTAGTCAGCTCGAAGCCATTTTCTCTGATTTTGTCGATCGAAGTCCTAAGCACATAGTCTAGACAGATGATAAAGAGGTACGGGGCTAGTGTGTCTCCTTGTAGTACTCATGGTTTCTAGTAATCATTTCTTTTAATGATTATATATATATTACATTGTTTAGCTTATTGCACCCTGATAAACTTATTCAGTATCAAGTCAACACACCACTAAGCAGCAGCTATACGGCCACCGACCACCCATCATGAAAACTATCCAAATTAGACGAATCAGACATGCAGGACACTGCTGGAAAAGTAGAGACGAGCTCATAAGTGATGTACTCCTATGGACCCCTTCACATGGCCGAGCGAAACCAGGGCGACCAGTTCGAACCTACATACAGCAGCACTGTGAGGATAAGGGGTGTAGTCCTGAGGACCTGCCGGAAGCGATGAACGATAGGGAGGGGTGACGAGAAGGGTTAGGGATATCCGTGCCGATGGCGCGACATGATGATGATGATGATAATGATTCCTTTTTTAATCTCAACCATTTTTAAACAGAGCAAATGCGGACAATAACTGGTACTTGCTCTCAGGGTTAAAGTGGTCCTGAGAGTATTGGCTACGAAAAGATATTCCACACTTCCATCAGCTCGACAACTAGAGCTTAATGCAGTTTTATTTCATAATCACAATATTTGGGGTATCGACGTTTTCTTGTCTACAAGAGATACAGTCTTATTTTAAATCCCTCCGATTGGATAGTGTTATTATGATCCGGTATCTGTCGTGTTTTCTCTGGAAACGTGAAGCGTTACTTTTGGAGCACCATGCGAATGTCTTCGCGCTCTCATTTATCTGGGAATGTTTATAAATATCGACATTCTCGAATATTTGAATACTTATATTATTTCTTCTCTATAGTCAGGTATTGTTAATTAGGATAACACTCGTGTACACTTTTTACATTACTTGAGCAGGGGGGGGCACCGGATTTCGAGATTATCTTACAAGCCACTGTTAGTGAGTTCGATCGTGGACTGTTTTTTTTTTCTTTAATCTAGCTTACTTCAGCCAACAGATGTCTACAAAAATCGATTATACTTCGTTTATTGGCTTTATATTTTTATCTTTATTTTAAAATCAATAATTCTTGTCAAAAGGATTTAAGACGCTGATAACATTTTAAATAGACGAGATTTGGCATTTATAAAGAAAGGGCATGGCATAAAGTGAATACGAGTGAGGTGAATCGATCTTTAATCGCAAAATTTACGCACTCTATGGATTCTGAGATTTAAAGGCAGTTCTATAGGTATATAAGTATTAAAAAAGATAGATAGATAGATAGATAATGACAAAAATATATAACTACTTATTTGTGAGTGTGAGTTTCCGTGTAAACACCAAGTATTTTTCCATGTTCACAATCTACTCCCACCTCCACACACACACACACACACGCAAACACACGCAAACACACGCAAACACACACACACACACAGGCAAACACATGCACACACACACACACACACACTCACACACACACACACACACACACACACACGCGCATATTTATATATAAACACAGAGAGAAAAAGAGTGATAGAAAAGGAGAGTGTGTGGCAGAGAGATAAACAGGTAGACAGACATGTGCTCACACGCAAGTATATAGATATAACTAGACAGGCGGAGATATATTGATAGTGAAAAGGTAAAGAAATCAATATAGATATAAACAAGGAAAAATAGATAGATAGATAGTAATATTGAAAACAGAAAGTTATATATATATATATATATATATATATATATATATATATATATATATATATATTAAAATGAATTAGTCCCCTAACAGATTTAAAGAATTATTTATTTTGTTCTTACACATATGTATGATTTCACCCT
>OY757912.1:15471814-15484314 GCA_963585895.1 Sepioteuthis lessoniana | reverse complement strand
TCAATTTCTTTTTCATCTCCTAATGAATAAACTGCAGTATTAGTTGACTTTCGGAAGATTTTGTTATTATTTACGAAATATCACGTCATTCTTTTGATTAAAACTAAACTTTCAAAATATGTTTTCAAAGATTTCTTGATTTTTCTTTTACTTATCTCTCCATCTATCCATCTAGATTTCGTCCCTGTACGTCGTTTTTTTTTTCTTTTCTCTTGTTTTTCTGTCATTTCTTATTCATTCCTTCTTTACATTCAGTGGAAGCAACAGATAAGCGTCTGATGTATAGCGATATCTCTTCCTGACTGTCTCTATCATTTCTTTCTTTCTTTCTTATAATGTTTACAATATTTTTCTCTCTAACATGTCGCATTTTCTTTTTTGTTATCTTGGAAGACAAGGGGTTTAGTAATTTTCTCGGGGATATTAGTATGAAAGGGAACATAATAGCGTGACTGTAGTTTGACTTTATTTACTTCTTAGCCGTTGTTTAACACTTTAGCCATTTCACCAATGAGACTCACAAAAATAGAATGAGGCAATGTCAGGATTAAGTCTATATCTAAGATAACTGATTTGTATCAAGTCATGCAACGGTATACTGTAGATCTCCGTAGTTTGGCAATGTTCAAAACATGGATGAAGCAACAGTTGACAAACAGCAGTTATGCTGATTAAACTCAGACGTCGTAAATAACAACCAAAAGAAAGTATCAATTAATTAAATTAAATTGAATCTTGTGATGTTTGGTTTTCTTCATTTGTCCAATGGCATCTCATCATTCACATCATGTGATGGATTACAGTTTATCAGTTTCAATGCTATTATTCAAAATTGATACAAAACCAACCACATTAACAATCACTTCTACTAATAATATGTTGCTTATAAAAGCAATAATAATTAGTATTACTATTTTAATTTATATTATCATTATTATATTATCATTTTAATCCTTGTCAGTTTTTCACATTTGCGTTTGCTGATGTTCTTCCACTGGAGTCTGACTGACAGCAAGTGTCTTCAGGTCTCCAGGACTTGTCTCTGTATTCAAGCCGATATTAATGCTGTAGTCTTGATGGTCTCAATTCATCCTCTGGTGTTCAATTCTTCCAGTTCCCTTTCTTAACTTTTGGGGTCCGTTCCTAGCGCACTAATTACATCTGGTATCACCGTCACATTCATGTTCCACAGTTTTCATAGACCGAAATAAGTCTCTCTCCCTGTTTTTTTTTTTAATTTTCACTCTGCGGTACGCTGGAAAGGCGAAATCTGCTAGACAACAAATTCTCTCTTTTGTTAGTTGGTATTATGTTTTGTTTCTAGCTGGACTTTGGTGATCTGTCTGTATCTCGAATTCCCAGAGAATTTTATGCGTCTCATTATCACGGATATATTCCGTTTTTTTTTAAATTTGCCAGTTGATAGTATGGTCATATTTCAATTTCCCACCCAGTCCTGACTTGTCACTGATTCTCTTTCTGCCAGTCTACTGTATTCATTTTTCATATGATAAATCGTATCGTCTTTTCACCACATAACCTACACGTGATATTCTGTTGCTTATTAGCAATTTTCGTTTTGATATATTTGGTCCTTGTGGCATTCTTTTGTGCTGCTACTAGAAGGGATTCAGTTTTTTTCTGAAGATGTCCCTTTCGTAGCCATGCCCAAGTCTTCCCTTATGAGATTTTAACAGTTTGTCTCTTGAAGTATCCATACAGTTGTTTTTCCTTCTAGTTCTGTTTCCTAAGTGTTATTGGTATTCTGTTTTTGTTACGTTGTTAGTGCTGTTACTTGCTGCTGAAAATATTCTTTCTTTGCACTTTTTGATGTAATCCTTAAGTTCTCTGTTTGATGCATTCACGCTATCTTCAATGCTGGTGAGTCCTCCCCTTCCTTCATTTCTTAGCACGGCGAATCTTTCACACCGGCATTAGCTGGTAGTTTTTAAGCATGTCTGATTTTTGTTTGATAATAAACTCAAGATTTGGTTTTCCACCGGCCGAATTAGGTGATTCGTTTGTATCTCAAAATCCTGGAAAATTTCATTCGTCTCATTTTCAAGCGTAGATTTTGTTTTGTGCATATTCGATCGGGCGGTATATTCAAATTTTAATTTCTTACACGATTCTGGTCAGCCGGATCGTCAAACCCCAGATTTCTGCTTGTTTTCTTTTTATTTATTAATTTATTATTATTATTTACTCATTAGAGTTTTTCATATCAGCGTTGGCTGATGGTTTTTCACTGGAGTCTAAGTGACAGCAAGTTTCTTCAAGTCTCCCGGACTGTTCTCAGTATTCTAGCCGTTCTCAATAATGTAGTAGTTTGGATGGTCTCCACCTCCAAACCTTCCAGTCCCTTTAGTAATCCTTTTATTACTGTTCCAAACGCACCAATTACAATTGGTATAATTGTCACCTGCATGTTCCATAGATTTTTCAATTTCCTAGCAAGGTCGAGGCACTTATCCTTATTTCCACATTCTTGCAGTTTTATTCTGTGTTCAGCCGGGACACCAAAGTCGAAAATTTTGTAAGTTCTCTTTTTTTGTTGATTCGAGCAGCCGCAGGCATAGGCCTCTATGTTAATGCACATAAAACGGAATATATGTGCTATAATGAAACGGGGGACATCGCCACTCTAGACGGAACCCCTCTTAAACTAGTAGACAAATTCACTTACCTAGGAAGCAGCGTCGCATCAACCGAAAAGGACATCGACACGAGGTTAACGAAAGCATGGACAGCTATCAATAGGCTATCGTTTATATGGAAATCTGACCTAACCGATAAAATCAAACGCAGCTTCTTCCAGGCTGCGTTCACATCGATTCTGGTATATGGGTGCACTACATGGACTCTAACAAAACGGCTGGAGAAGAAGCTTGACGGCAATTACGCTAGAATGCTGCGAGCAATCTTGAACAAGTCCTGGCGGCAACACCCCACAAGACACCAACTGTACGGCCACCTGCCTCCTATCACGAAAACTATTCGAGTTAGACGAACCAGACATGCAGGACACTGCTGGAGAAGCAGGGACGAAATCATAAGAGATGTACTCTTATGGACCCCCACACATGGCCGTGCGAAGGCAGGACGACCAGCACGAACATACATTCAGCAGCTATGTGAGGATACAGGATGTTGTCCTGACGACCTACCTAGGGCGATGAACGATAGGGAGGAGTGGCGAGAGAGGGTCAGGGATATCGGTGCTACCAGCGTGACATGATGATGATGATGATGATAGTCTTCTCGCTGAGATTAGGTGATCCGTCTGTATGTCAAAGTCCGATAGGAGTTTATGTGTGTTATTTTCTAGGACAGCCGCTGGGTTGTGCATATACCATTTGTTTGTATGGTCAAATTTAAATTTCTTGCACATCTCCCTGTGGATCACCTTTCCCACCCAGTCGAGTCTAGTTTTATACTCCTTCTGTGCTAATTTGTTGCATTCGCTTATTATGTTGTGATTGATGATTTCATCTCTGTCACTGCATAGTCTACATTTGCTATTTTGTTGCGTCTTATCTATTCTCGCTTTGATATGATTGGTTCTCATGGCGTTGTTTTGTGCTGCTATTTGGAGAGATTCTGTTTCTCTCTTAAAGTTTCCTTTTCTTAGCCATATCTAGGTTTTGTCGTATTATTATTATTATTATTATTATTATTATTAGTAGTAGTAGTAGTAGTAGTTGTATTTTCACTTAATGAGAGTCCTTCACACCATATCATATTGGTGATTCTTTACTGAAATCTGAGTAAGAGCAAATGTTCTCAGGTCTCTAAAACTCAGATTGGGTTTTGGTTGTTCTATGGACTGGATTCTTCGAATTCTTCCTCTTATCTTCAATCCATCGAATCTCTTTTCTAGTTTATTTAGAACTGTTCCAAGTGCTCCCGCTACAGATGAATTTACTGTCACTTTCATGTTCCGTTGAATTTTCTCTCTGGAAAACCCCAGGTATTTGCCCAGACTCTCGCCTTCTTTCACTTTCACTTTCACTCTGCAATCTGCTAACACAGCAAGTCTACTACTGACACCAGCAGTATATATCATAAGGTAATTTTCAAACGCAATTTAACTGGTTTGAATTCAGGGTTTTCCTTCTCTTATAAGGGTTGCCATACCAAAGTTAAAAAATCTAATCTTCGCTAATATTACCCATAGGTGTAAGGAGAATAGTCGTATTCATATATTTCCTGAGAGTATTAGTGCTATGCAAAATGCAAATCACAGGTTCTTTTCTCATTGGTAAGTTAAATGATGTCTGGCATTATTTATTTATTTATTTTTTACTCTTTTTCGAGTTTTTCACACGAGAGTTAGCCTATTACTTTTCACTGAAGTTTGAGTGTCAGTAAGTCTCCTCAAGTCTCCTGGACTCGTCTCAGCAATGCTGTAATTTGGATGGTGTTCACACGTCCTTCTATTTCTAAGTCCACCAGTGCTTGTTCCAATACTTTGGTGACTGTTTAAGGGCGCCAATTCCAATTGGTATTACCGTCACTTTATCATTATTATTATTATTATTATTATTATTATTATTATTATTAAAAGTGAAAGCTTTCGATGATATATTTAGTTTTGAGAAAACAAGCCGAGTCGAACGAAACTGTTGAATGTTTCAAGAGGACACTGTCCAAAAGGAATTTAAAACAAAACAAAACAAAAGTAAATGTTGAGCAAAACAATATTTACCTCCCCGGCCCCCTAAAATCAAAAAAATAATAAAACTAAAAGAAAATTAGTCTATATAAAATAAGTTTAAAATTCTAAAAAGAATTAGAAGTTTTAAAACTGAGTCTGCATATCAGAAATGAGTTGGGAATAAAAGAATCACCCGTTACATTAACACAAATATGACGATGACCGAAAATATGAAGCAATACAAGAACAATTCTAAAATGTTAATAAGTGAGTAAGAGTACGTACAAATACGGACACTCTTACAGGTGAATTTTGCACGGAGGCTCATAGTTTAAGATATTAGGATTACTGGATTAAAATATGTATATTCATTCTAAATCGGTATCAATACTCTTATATTATCCAATCAAAATTCGTTTGTCCAAACACACACACACACACACACACGCGCACACACAGGCATAATTGATTGTGAAATGGGAAAAATAACTAAATTGTTTCTCACCGAAAAGAGGGAACCAAAATTGATTGATTGGCTACCTGATTTCAAACGGCATGTCAACCTGTCTGAGGTCATTTTATACTTAGACGTTCGGGAATCACGTTCATTGTACGTAAATATTTTTCGTGTGTTGTTTCTTAATATTTTTACACACGGTTATATGTCAGTTATTTCAATCAAATATATATTAAGGAGATTCCAATAGGAGTATGTCTAAAGTGCTGGGCAGCGTTCTCGATGTTAGCGAGTTCGAACCCCAATCACGCAATATAAGGATTGGTTTGGCATTAAATAACCCACGCATGTTGATATGTCAGAAAACAAAAAGTTAAAACAAAGTAAGATAAATGATTTATTCCTATTTAATACAAATTACTTGCAAACATCACTCCGGGTCAGAAGAGATGATGGATTAATGGCAATGAACAGGTACTATGTAACTGAGTAGCACAACCAGCCGTGCATGAGACACACAAAGAGAGAGAGAGAGAGAGAGAGAGAGAGAGAGAGAGAGAGAGAGCATGTGAAGGCGATTCGTGAATGATGAGATGGCAGAGTACCAAAATCAGAAGTTCTCCAGACACTATAAACGGGAAAAATCTACGAATAATCAGAAAATGAAATTCTCAATATGGAGAAAGAAGCCGAGATTAAGAACAAAATTAGATCATACTATAGATATCAATGTGAAAAACAGCAGAAGGTGGCAAATAAAGGTGACAAGGATAAATCATATTATATCATGTATTCGATATGTCAAATTTTAAATGAATGCTAATAATATTGCTTTGGTTGGTTGGTTTGTTGGTTGGTTGTTTTGTTTTACGGCGTATCAACTCTTTTGGGGTCATTTAATGCTGAATAAGATTTTAAATAATTTAATTTGTTATAATTGTAGTTTTGTTTTGTTTTGTTTGGTTTGGTATCTTTTGTTTAATGGCATATCAACTCTTTTTAGGTTATTTAATGCCAAAGCCATTCTCCTTGAAGAACAGTGGTGGTGCTATTTAACCCATAGCTGGGAGGATAAGGGGGTTCATACCTTTCTCAAGGGTATTTGCCCGAAAGTAAACGTAATAGCGCGACTGGAGTACGAACTCACGTACTACGATTCCGCAGTCCATCGCTTTAACCATTACACCACGAGGACACCCCCTGTAGTTTTGTTTACAAACAGTTAAATGCCAAAACAGTTCAGTTTAACGTCAAAACGGTTTTGTTTCAAACAATTTACAGGGTGGAACGACAAACCTGTCGCCCTAGAAAAGACGACATGATTTCATTTCCGTTTTCCGTTTTATGAAAACCAGTTTTCTTTTTTTTTTCTTTTTTTTGTTGCAGACCATCTACTAGTTGGTCAGTTGTGTAGAAATCCCAAGCGCGATAGGGGCCTTCTATCATGTCTGAAAGTGACACAATGTTCAACGAGCGCGATCGGAGATGCGCCGCTGTATAACTCATGCACTCTACCGATCCAAGTTATGATAACAGGACCATTGCTGTCACCTCAAAGTGCAAATCCGGGCGGTTGAACGTGCCCAGGGTGATAAAAACAAAGTTTTCGGCTACGATTATGGTCTTTGGTATGGTTTCAAGTGAGGGCCACATCATGCCACCTCATATCTTCGAGGTCGGCTTGAAAGTCAACACCAAAGTGTACCTGGATGATCTGAAGAGTGTGGTGAACCCCTCCTGCAACCAGGTGATCGGTGGCTGACCCTGGGTGTGGCAGCAGGACTCGGCGCCGGCCCACAAGTCCAAAAAACCCAGGCTGGGCTTCAGAAGAAGTGCTACGACTTTGTACCCATCTCTCATTGGCGCCCTCCTGCCCCGACCACAAACTTCGTTTGGTCATACGTCGAGAACATCCCCAACATGACCACCCACAACAGCAAAGCCAGCCTGATAGCCGCCATCCACCGAGTATTCGCCGAGATCCCGCTGGCGCTTGTGGAAAAGGCATGCTCCCAGTTCCGGATCCGTATCGAGGCGGTGATTGAGGCTGAAGGCGGCTACATTGAATAGATGTCAGCTCTACTACATCATCAAGCTACCTGAATTGATTTTTTCAATAAAAGCTTAAAAATAAAGCAGTAGTGTTGCTTTCTTTAGGACGACAATTTTATCGTTCCACCCTGTAGTTTAGCATAAGTACACAGTTTCAATAACAAAAACAGTTCTATCTTAAACAATACAGTTTAGAGTAAATAAACAGTTTATTCCTATTTAAAAACAATTCAGTTCATATGTACATAGTTCATAAGTTCATAGTCTAAATGTCAAAACAGTTCTATTGCAAGAAATTCAGTTTAGCATCAGTACACAGTTCAATTTTATTTGGCCCATGAATAGGATTGTATCAGGTGCTACCACACCGAACCAGAGTGGACCTGGGAGGAATGGCAATGAAGAGGTACTCTGCATTCTCCCAAACTCCAGCATTACTGGAATCTCACCATCATATTGTTTTGTGTCATATCCCGGACACATATTCGGTGAGGGTCTTACTCCTTTGCAGAGAAGCATTCAGTGTATTCTACTGCCCTTGGTGACTGTGTAATAAAATTGCTTTATTTACTGGGCTCTCAACCTGGGATAGAGTTATCATCAAGTCATATTTAGACAGTAGATCCTATTTACCCAGGATATGACACAAGGTCAATTTTTAAGCGGAGTTTAACGGGTTTTGAATTCAGAGTTTTCCTTCTCCTAGACTAGTTGCCTCACCAAGGCTGAAGAATATACTCTGTCCTTCTATTTACCCATAGCTGGAGAGAGAATAATTCCCAAGAGTATTAGTGCTATGTGGAATGCAACCAGTCTCGTCCAGGATTTGAACTCGTGTCACCGTGTCCATTTCCTACGACGATAACCATTATTCCACGGGCACCTCCATAAAAAAAGTTAGATAAAATTATTTTGTAGATATTTCCGAAGATCGATACTTATGAAACTGACAGTCATGCTAAAAGCTTTGATAGACCGTTAAGAGTTTTCAAAAAAAGATTAAGATCTATCGATCAAAAAATATGTTCTTAAAATAGTGTAAATTTTTAAAACTTGCACAGTTATAAGGACTTAGTTGGAACTCTCTATCAGATACATTTGAGCCTCGTTTCACTTAACAATCGATTAACTCTAGCATATGTATATCAACTCAGAATGATCAAGTATACTTCAGTAAGCCAAAATTCTCTAATCAAAGAGGGAGCTGTTTCCTTACCGTAGGGGCTAACTAGCAGGATTGCCACCGCGTATGTTGCGTGTTCAAACAGTAATCATGCTAATTGCATTTACTTTCGGACTTATACCCTTCTTGAAGGTATGAATCTTCATATTCCCATAGGTTACAGAGTACAAGTATTGTCCTACAACGATAGATTTGGTATTAGATAATCCATGAAGGTTGATACGCCAGTAAAGGATGAAACTCTATTCAATATATCCAAGTTATATTTTTTGTATTTTTTCAATGTAAGGTAATATCTAATTTAAATAGGTAAAACGCATTTTTATTTTGATTGAGAATTTAAATTGAAGAAAATTGACAACAATTTATCATAGAATTTTACATATTATTAAAATGCTTGTCATGTTTATGCACACATTCCCGGGTACAACATATATACACAGGTTGGACCGAATTATGGAAATACCAAGAAACTTAGTATCATAATTATAAAACTCCGATAAAATCATCAAACGTTTGTTATTTTTATATTTTTTGATTTATTATTAATTTTTCGAAAATTGTTAATTTTTTACATATATCATCAGAAGAAATTTATCAACACTCATTAAAATGGCAGATCTGTCAGACTTTAAAAGAGGTCAAATTGTTGGTGCTCGTATGGCAGAAAACGCTGAATTATTTAGTGTAGCAAGGAAGACTGCCTCGATAGTAATGTCAGCATTTGAGAAAGAAGGAAAAGCCTTCTCATTGAAGCAAAATTCTAGAAGATTCCGAAAGCTGTCTGATAGGGATCGTCAGATTATTCAGCGGGTTGTTTGGAACGATCACAAGTATTCAGCTCCGAAAATTACAGAAGAGCTTAATGAGCATCTCGCGAACTCAGTTTCCTCAAAGACTGTAAGAAGGGAGCTGCACAAAGCCGGATTTTACAGAAAGGCTGCAATCAGAAAAACATATTAGAATATTTTTTTTAAAAATTCCCTGGTGTTTCCATTATGCTGTCCAATCCCAATATATATATATATATATTCAGAGAGACGGACCGACAGAAAGATAGATACATAGTAAGACAATATCAAATGAGAAAAGTTTGCAGAAAAAAAAGTGCTCAATACCACTCTGAGCTGGTGAACAGCCCAGAAAAATATCAAACAATGAACATGAAGATTTAAGTTTACTGTGTTGTACACAATGATCGACAAGAAAATCAGAAAAGTAGCCAATCAATTGTGATGTAAAATCACGTGTTAAGGAGGATATACGTAGGACATTCACTCGTCTCGTAAAAATTTACACAAATATATATATATATATATATATATATATATATATATATATATATATATATCAAGAGTGTAGTTCAAATACAGAAAAATCACATGGAACTAGTCAAATGGGAAATGACACATGAGAAATTGCTTGATATGTCTACACTTTGTTATGACCACTCTTCTTTTCTTCAGCTATTTATTTCCATCATATTTTTGACTGCAGATCTGCCCATTTACTTCCCATATATATATATATATATATAGAAAGATATAGATATAACATTTAAAATGAACTCTACATCTCGCAGCGCATTATGGCTTTCCTATAACGCTCCGTTTCTTGCATTCATTTTGGAGAGGAAGAAAAATGCAACCGTCAGATGAGAACAATATTTCAAACTACAATTTATTTTAGCATTTATTCCACTCTGTCGACCGCTTTTGAGCACTTATTAAAAAATTTTGAATACCGTTTAAAACCACACACACAGACAGAAACACACACACACCCACACACATATATATATACATATATATATATATATATATATATAAGTGTTGTACGTATGTTTTCATGCATATATATATATATATATATATATATATAGTGACGTATTTCTATGTCATTCTGAGCAATAACTAACAGTAATATTTTTAACTAAAGAATAAAATGTTAAGATACACCTACGAGAACGTCATGTGCGTGTAGATAATTAACTTTCACGTCAGAGGAAACCTGTTTATATATGTAAATGCAAATGAGGAATTCATTAAGAAATGAAACATTCCATAAAGACTCCAAAAAAATGTAAAGCCCCGATTCCCTTCTAATTAAAGCTTTTCAGAATAGAAACAAAAATAGTTTCTTTTTTTTCTTTAATTAAAAAAAAGCTAAATAAAAAATAAATGAATAAAAAAATAAAACAATCCACATAAATTTAATTTTTCTGATTTTCCTTAATTTGAATTTCGCTTCCATTTTACTGATCTTTTTGGTTTCGTTTCTCTTTTTTTTTTTTTTCATTTCTCTCATTACCCTCTGCCTTTATTTTCATATTCTTATTTTTCGATTTGCACGGTTTTTTTCGCCCTCCTTTTTTTCTTTACTCAACCCTTCGATTTCTTGTTATTTATCTTATTGTCTCCGACGTCGATTTTTACCTTTACTTCAATCCTTAAACTTCTTTACGTCCCTTTTCAACGTATTCAAGACAGCATCATTTTCACTTACGCTTACATTCGCTATCAGTGTCTCCGACTTCTCTCTTAGCTTTGCTAATTAAGGTTTTTTTTAAACGTTGGTTTTCTCTCGTTTTTTTTTTCTATTTATACTGATTTCTCTCTCTTTGATTAAGAATACTCTCTTGATTGTTCCTTTTCGCTATCTTTCTCTTGCATTTTTAATTTCTTCTTCTTCTTCTTCTTCTTCTTCTTCTTCTTCTTCTTCTTCTTCTTCTTCTTCTTCTTCTTCTTCTTCTTCTTCTTCTTCTTCTTCTTCACGGGACTTACAATCCTTGATTATGTTTTATTTTATTATCATTTTAAATCTTGTTAATTTTCTTTTTCTTTGTCACTTTAATTATTTCTCATCATTCCTTCTTCAGTTTATGTACGTTTACTTTTAGTTTTTTTTTTTTCTTTGGCCTCATTTATTTACTTTCTTTTCATTTCCCTGTTTATGTCCCTTTCTTTCCTTTTTTAAATTCGCTTTATTTTCGAGTACTTTTCTCGAATTTACACTGCGACATACAGTCTTTCTTTCTTTGTTGTTTTTTCCATCATATTTACTTTATTTTTCATCACTTTTCTATATATTATTCTGTTCTTTCTTTCTTTCTATTATTCTTTCTAGTTTTGCTATTTCTCCTTCATATGAGCGTTTTTTCCTTTTTTTATGATTCTTTCTTTCTTTCTTTCTTTCTTTCTTTCTTTCTTTCTTTCTTTCTTTCAAGTTTTGCTATTTTTCCTTTATATATACGTTTTTTCCTCTTTTCTATGATACTTTCTTTCTTTCTAATTTTGCTTTTTTTCCCTTCATATGTGCTTTTTTCTCCTCTTTTCTATGATTCTTTCTTTCTGTCTTTCTTTCTTTCTTTCTAATTTTGCTTTTTTCCTTTCATATTTGCTTTTTTTCCCTCTTTTCTATGATTCTTTCTTTCTTTCTTTCTTTCTTTAATCCTTGACTCTTTCCTTTAATTCATGTTATTTCTTTCTTTTTTCTTTGCCTTAACGCTTTCATGTCTTTTCCTTCTTTTTCCCTGTTTTTTCTCCTCTAAATCTTATTCTACCCTTCTTCATTTCTGTATTTTCTTTCATCTTTAAATTCTCCCTATTCATTCTTTCTTCAAAATATTTTATGATATATTTCAATATTTCATAATACTTCAAATCAAAATTTCTACATTCCTACATTTTTTACAAATCGTATTTCCTTCTTTATTTCATTTTTATTTCTTTTCTCTTTTGCTATATTCAGCACTCTCTCTTTACTTAATTTTTTTCTTTCATTCTTTCTTCTTTTATTTTCGTTCATTAATGTTAATTTATATATATTCTTTCTCTTTCTATTTTACTTGCAATGATATTTATTCATTTTCTATATTTGTACCCTTCATATTGTTTTTCAGTTTCATTTTAGTTAACTATAATTGAGGAAAGTGTTTGTCCATTCTTTTTAGAGAGCTGAATATTTTTGTGCATATTTACCAAGTTTTGCATGCATTCGTTTGATACAAGAAAAGGTGCTAAAAATGCCTTCTCATTTAATTAAAAGGATTTTAAGAAGAACTTAGAAATCTCTCATATTTTCAATAAAGATGTTTTTTTTTGTTTCACCTTGTTGTAAGATGTTCAATGGAACAACAGCTTAAAAAAAAC
>OY757912.1:15441814-15469314 GCA_963585895.1 Sepioteuthis lessoniana | reverse complement strand
AACCCGGAACCGTAAAGATGGAGTCAATAGAAGGACAAGATGGAAATAGTGGCTTAATAAGTGATGCCGGGCCATTCAATGGCACCACCAAAATACACATCGATGTTACTCAATTACCTGAGCACCAATGTTAACACAGAGCCAAGAAATAGGTAACGGGTGTGGATGGGGATCTTAAGAAGGAACAGAGAACGCAGGATGAAGACATGATTAAGAGGGATGAGGATAAAGAAATCTAAAGCCACGGTGGAAATGTCTGGCAGTAAACATGCGTTGTAGCTAAGACTTTGAAATGTTCAGGGATTTAATTGTTTTTTATTGTTCACTTGCTTTCTTTTGTGTTAACATTTGTGTCTTCAGGGGTGATACAAAGAAATCTCTGAGAGATTCTAATCTATTTCCATTGGAACTACAGCATATATATATATAATGCTAAAAAAAACGATACGTAGAGAAAGGTTTCTACTACATAAAATATCTTTCTCTAAACAGATGTGATAAAACATATCAAGACGAGTGTTTATGTTTTCTATTGGCTTAAAAATGTAAAATTAAAATGAAGACGTGTTCACAGCTGGACTTATATGATAAACTGAGAATGTCTAGTCGTCTAAATAACTGTCTAGCTGATCAACTGTATAATAAAGACACAATATCCAGAAGACATTGTCGAAAGAAATCAGCTACGGTAAACAAATATTCAGGTTGAATATTGTTGTAACCAAACAAAAGGTTACTGAATAAGAAATAACCAAAACGGAGGTTCTAAAAGAAATGGAAACCTTTGTAACATAAATAAATACAATACTCGCCAGCAGATAGCGAGGACTATTTAGTCAGCTAGAACACCCACCTTACAATGTGTTTATGAGGAATAGGAGACACCTATTAATTCTATTTACCCAACCCTCCACTCGGGCAGGATATGACACAAGGTCAATTTTTAAGCGGAGTTTAACAAGTTTGAATTCAGAGTTTTCCTTCTCCTAGACTAGTTGCCCCACTAAGGCTGAAGAATATACTCTGTCCTACTATTTACCCATAGCTGGAGGGAGAATAATTGGATTCATACCTTTCCCAAGAGCTAAACACTCGTCTTGATACGTTTTATCACATCTCTTAGAGAAAAATATTTTATGTCGCAGAAAACTTAGTGCTATGTGAAATGCACTCATTCTCGTCCAGGATTTGAACTCGAGTCTCCGTGTCCATTTCCTACGACGATAACCATTACACCACGGGCACCTCCATATACCTATTAATGTTCATAGGTACGGTAGATAACAGTATGTGGAATGACACATATCTATTAATGTTCACCGGTAGGATAAATAACAAATACTATTTGAATGGAATATAGCTCTGCTGGCTGAATTTACAGTACACTGACAGCATCATATGCAGAGGGGTAATATAGAAGTATACTGTATATAATAAAAAAACCCCCAAAAAACAAAAAAAAAAATACAACTGAGGGTGTGGCTGCAGTTCTGAAGATCAAGAGAATGTGGAATATCTCCATATTGCTAGTACTTCCAGGTCGACTCTGACACAGAGTGGAAGTAACAGTTTGCGTCCTATATATGAATTAAATAGATCTGTTTTTAAAATGATTTTATTCGAATAGACTATGGGTAAATGATACCTCTTTGGGTGAAACTGCACAAAATATGTAAATACGAACGTTCAAAGAACACTACTCATTAACATCTAGGCATGGAATAATTCTTTTTGGATTGACACGTCGAAAAAATGAATCACCCTTATGAACGGAATGTCTTTGGTAAAATACCAAATAATGCTAGTAAATCGTTCCTACTTACTTGACTTTGCTCTGTAAAAGGCTTTCTTGTTTTTCCAAGAGAAAATTCACATCAAATATGAAGTTTTGAAAACGTTTTTGGATGTTAGAAGAATGAGGCTGTTTTAAATTTTATGAAATAGAAGATTCAGAGGTGGTTGGACTAATGGAAATTTCGCTGGATACAAATGGGTTGTTTTGAAGTAAATTACCGTTTTATTCATTGTTAATTTCTGTCTTGGTAAATAAAGCTTCAGTCTATCCTTTTAAACAAAACTCATCGTCAATAGCATTGCTTATGTTTTCACCAGCCATCTATATTTCGCATTCCTAAAACTTTTTTCCAGGGGAAGCGACCTATTTCTTCATTGCCGCGATAGTTACATCATTGTTTGGAAAATTGTATCCGTGTAGCCTCTCTTCTATTGAACCTCTTGGAGAGCTCTTTCCTCCGCCGTTTGACAGCTGCGTTTGTCACACTCATTGCAAGTGCTGAAACACCTAAGCGTTCTTTCATTTATTGGGTTGGATTATCGTAAACATTCAGCAAAAGCGGATAAAATTCATTGAGTGACTAATTGATTGATTTTACTGGCATGTCAACTCGTCTTGGGTTATTCTATGTCTAGAGGTTTGGAAACTACGTGTTTACATTATTTTAGTTGTTACTTACATTTTTGCATTGCCCAGTCGGCTGGGGCTGTAGAATACACAGACTGCTTCTCTGCAGACGGGTAAGATTGTCCTGGATATGACATTAAACAATCTGATGGTGAGGTTCCAGTAATGCTGGATTTCTGGGGAATGCGGAGTACCTCTTCATTGCTATCGCTCCCAAGTCCACTCTGCCCCGGAGTGGTAGCACCTGACAGAGCCCTACCTATGGGTTAAATAGAACTAACAGCATACTTATGCTAAAATGAATTTTTTGAGTAAACTGAATAACTTGAAATAGAAATGTTTTTGACAATTAAACTGAACTTACATTTAAACTGCCTGCTTATGCTTAACTGAATTATTTCAAATAGAACTGTTTTTCGACATTAAAACTGTATTTACACTTAACTGAATTGTTACATATAACTGCTTGAATAGTTTGAAATGGAAATGTTTTTGTGTACTTATGCTAAACAGAATTGTTTTAAATAGAACAGATTATTTACTTAAAAATGGATTTGGCTTTAAATAACCTATAAAGGTTGATATGCCATAAAACCCTACAAACCATAAAAAACATTTTTGCATAGTTATAAAATATCAAAATTACGTATCTAATAAAAGATCTTTTTCACAGAATTTTAAGGTTTCTCGTAATCCTGTGAAAAATTAATTATCATATGGTATCCAGTAAGTATTTCTCTCGTTTAATTTCCGTATTCATAGTTATAGGGTTTCATGTAACGAATAATAGTTTTTATATTGAATAGAATTATTAGTATTATTTAGCAACCGGACATTGGCCTAGCGGTTAGAGTGTTCGCCAATGGCCCTGGAGACCTGGCTTCAATCCTAGGTCGAATCATACCAAAGACTCAAAAAATGGTACTTGAATACTCCTTGCTTAACACTCAGCATTATAAGGTATGTTTCAAGGGTAAAGTAGAGCAATCCAGGGTAAGGAGTAGCGCCCTCCCCTACACCTTGGTGTAGTAGCTATCGAAAAGGGAGCCTTCGGGTCACCCTTGACTATGGTTGCAAACTATACTTTACTTAGCAATATTTAAAACAATTTAACTGTGTAGAAACAATAGCAATACCAGTGTGCAAACAAATGTTCTAACTAATTCAAAAATGAACTTACTGACAAAGAAGTCTCTTATATATCATGTGTATCTATTAAAATGTGTGCAAACAAACGACCAATGTGAAATTGTTACTGTTACATAGCAATATTTTCAACCATTTTACTTTGAGGAAAAATGAGTTCAGGCCCATTGATGTATAGAAAGGATTTGGCATTAAATACCCTAAAATAGTTGATATGCCATTAAACCAAACCAAACAAAACCAAACCAAATCAACAATCATCTTTATTAAACAATTATAGCTGCAAGAACTCTTTTTTGATACAAATAATTTACAGTCAAGTCTTCCTCTCGAATATGAATACTTTTTAAACTGATCTAAT
Source organism: Sepioteuthis lessoniana (assembly GCA_963585895.1). Taxonomy (NCBI): domain Eukaryota; kingdom Metazoa; phylum Mollusca; class Cephalopoda; order Myopsida; family Loliginidae; genus Sepioteuthis; species Sepioteuthis lessoniana. The sequence goes on along the minus strand of OY757912.1, from coordinate 15,465,385 downwards.
TATTCCATACATAAGACCCTAACAGGTACTATCACTAAGAGTCAGAGTGGACCTGGGATTAACGGCAATGAAAGCGTACTCCATTCTCTTTAAATGTAGTGTCTCTAAGAGCTTCAGCCTTGGGTCCTACAGAGGAAACCCTTTTTTAAGGGGCTTTACATCGTTGAAACGCATACAGTTAGCGTATTCAAAACCCCACAAATAACGAAGAATTCAATGAGTAGATGTTTCCTCATGGAGCAATTAAATGACAGGTTTTTTGCTTTCAAGTTGGACACCATTTTGAAATATTACCTTTAAGTTGATGAGGATGACAATATATATATATATATATATATATATATATATATATATATATATATATATATAATTAAGATATGATTTTTTATCTTAATCATTTTTAATTACTTATGTTTTATCATTCAGTTTTGTTGAGCTTTGAACAATTCGGCTCTTAGTTCAGGTGCTCAGTCGTTGGGTACAATCTTATGCTCGTGCGCAAAGGATATGATAATCACCATTGTCATAATAAACCCCAGACAGAAAATGAGGCTGGAGTGTGGATAACTTCATGCCCATAAGGGATGGGCTGAGAATTTTGAGGATTTTAAAAACATCTCAATTGTTTTTAATTTATGCTACAATTAATTTCTTTTACAAGTTGATTTATCCTGATCTATTTTCATCATTAGACCATGCAAGCAGATTTATGCCATCCAGTTGATAGTTGAAGATGTAATTAGGTTTTCCGGATCTCTACAGACAGAGATCTTAAACATCACGGGATGCACAGCGCGTTTGAAGGGGTCAGATAGTATGATCAGCAAAGTAAGAATTGCGTCTCTCACCTCGTGTCGAAGAACCGAAAGCAGAAATTAATAAAACGTTCGTTCCTGAACAATAGAGAGTTTGCATTTGTATTTGCATATGTACTATTGTATATATATATATATATATATATATAAAATAGAGGAATAAGTATTGTGAATTAAATTACCATGACCACAAAATCCGACCGAACACCTACGCACGATATATGGGAACTCTGGACAACTGTTTCGACCTTATTAGATCACATCAGCAGTGTATACCGTAATCTCCACCACTGGAGATCGAACCATTCACCACAGATTGCAGTGCCGAAACTCCGCAACTGAGCCAGCAGTACTGTTGCTATTGATAAAATTATGATTATATATATATATATATATATATATATATATATATATATAATCTTCGCTATTTGTTGGGTTTTGAAATACGCTAACTCTATCCCTTACAAAGGTGTAAAGCCCCTTAAAAAAGGGTTTCATCTGTATGACCCAAAACCGAATATATATATATATATATATGTATATATATATATATATATATATCGACAATATTATGAGTTTGTATAATCATGAAGGAATAAAAGATGTTCCAATTCTATTTTTTGTCGGGGTGTTTATTTGCCCAATTAATCCGACAAGAGTAGAATGTCCCTCAAAGTCATTCGTGAGCGGAGAGCAACTGGTTTGACTTTAGAGTTTTCCTTCTCCTAAATTGATTGGCAAACCAATGTTAAAGATCTAAGCCTACCCCATTATTTACTCATAGCTGGAGAGAATAGATTGTTTCCCACCGAATCCAAGGGCATTAGCGCAATGTGAAATGCAAACAATGTCTTCCAGGATTCGAATACTGGTCACTGTTCCCATTTTCTGTGACGATAACCGTTACACCATTTGGGCCTTTTTCTAAGTGTATACGGTATATATATTTTACAGATTTCAACACCCAATATTAGATTTGCCACCTCTCTATAGCGGATAACGAGGTCCTTCTATATTTCTTAATTTTCTACTCTAACGCATCTGTCTTCGTTTATCTTACCGATTCAATGATTCGTCATCAGTCTGCCCTAAAAAACCACTTTAGGCCCCAAAAAACAAATTGCCTAATTGTGTCTTGCCCCAGCAGCACAAAATCTACACAATATCTAAAAAAGAAAAAAAAGTTCCTTTGCCGAGAGTGTTTCGACTAATAAACTTCTCGGCTCACGTCACCTGCGTTGAAGCCCGAAACATAAATATCTTTTCAGTTTCTAGCAGCCTCGACCCATTTAATGGAACGATCACGAAACAAGGCAAATATTTGCCCAGCACACCGTTTTAAATTTATGCCACAATTAATTTCTTTTACAAGTTGATTTACCCTGATCTATTTTCATAGCCTTCTGGCACTAACTCTTGTCATTGTCTCCCACTCCTGTTTGGCTTCAATAATTTTTATTCTACAAACTTTCTATAAAAGACTTTCTCTCTTTCTTTGATTCTCTTTTGCCTTTTTTATCGATTTATTTATTTTTTCTTTTCTTATCAACTTTCTGTCTTTCATTTTTTTTTCATTCTTTCTTTAGTTTTATACTTCTTTCTTTCTTTCTTTCTTTCTTTCTTTCTTTTTTTTCTTCTTTCTTTCTTTCGTTAAATAATTTCTTCATTTTTTTTCTTTATTTTCTTATTGACTTTCTTTTTTTACTTTCTTAATTATTATTATAATAATTATTTTTCTTTCTTTTTTTCGTTTCTAATTAGTTTTCTTTTTTCAGTTTTTGTTTTTAACTGTCTTCTGTCTTTTACAAATAACTTACTTATTTCTTATATATATATATATATATATATATATATATATATATATATATATATATATATATATATATATATATATAGTTCATTTCTGATCCTTTCGTTTCATTTAACTGTAACTTTAGTTTTCGTTCTTTATTTTTTCTATCATTTCTTTTTTGATTTTCACAATTTCTTTCTTTCATTCATTTGTTATAATCTAATCCAGTTGTTTTTTCACAGGTTATAATTTTCTTTCTTTTCTTCTCTTTCTCTTCGTATGATTTGTTACAATTTTTTCTGTTTCTTTTTCCTTTTCTTTATCACAAAGTTTTCTTGGTTTTTGCCATCTGTTTCTTTTTTGTTTGATTGTTTGTTTGTTTTGGGTTTTTTTGTTTGCTTTTTGTTTCTTTCTTTGTTTCTTTGTTTCTTTTAGTTTGACTTTGTAATCTTAATTTTGTATTTTATTTTCCTTCCATTATATTTTGTTTTTCATTCATTCATTCATTCCTGTTTTTTCTTTATTTCATTTCCGCTCATTCTTCTTCCTTTTTCTTTTTATTTTTCTTTCTTTTTTTCACATTTGTTCATTCTTCCTAATGTCTTCCATATCCCTTATAACTCAAATTTATTTCATTTTCGTTTTTTCCTCTACCTTCTTGTTCTTCTTCAATATCGTGAAACATGTGTCTGTTTTCGAATTCCCTCTTTCTCATCTATTTCCTTTTTCTTCTTGCCGATTACACCTCCCCTGTCTCGTCAAATTGACCCAGACCAACCCCCCCCCCTAACCAAAGTACATACTGTAACAATAATGCCAAATTAGACAATTAACGATGATGCTTCCTTGTTGCTCCGCTTCTCCTGAGTGCAGATTTGACGCGATCAGTCGATACAACTGCACTGCGACTGACGGATAGCGTTCAAAACGACAATGGCGTCGTTGACTTGCTGCGTTCGCCTCGGGCGTGAGTATCCAGCCGCTCCACTGAACTTGTCCACTGTCCACCACACTTCCGCTGCCACTTCGACCAATGAAATTGGCCTTCCGATCGGGAAGTTACGTTCGAAACGATGCTGAAATTCACACTCACATAACCATTCATCGCTATGCAAAATGTTATTCATATTCTATCATCTGCAAGTTAGAATTTCAGTTTGAGGAAAAGATGGCTACGTATAGAGGGTAGCCTCCGGTAAAAAAAAAAAGGAACCAGGATACTTTTGCTAAGGATAAACCTGATTATCTTTTTACCTACATCACAAACTAAGATATGAAAGTCATTTGGATTTCATAAGACCAAATCGTACACTTCCCATATTTCATCTTGGATCTTTCGAACTTAATTAGAATTAAAGTTGATTGATTTTAATGACATGTCAACTAATCTGGGGTTATATTTTGTTATAAAAAATACAAGTATTGTAGGTCCATATTTACATTTCTTGAGTAGGTAATTCTTAAGATTTTTTTCGCACACATTTCTTTCAAATAGAAAAATCTCCGGCTCATTGGTCCTGTGGGTAGAGTGTTCGCCAATGATCTGGGAGACCTGGGTTCAATCCCAGGTTGCGTCATACCAAAGACTTTAAAGATGGTACTTGATACCTCCTTGCTCAATACTCAACGATATAAGGTACGTATCGATGGAAAAATGGAGCAATCCAGAGAAAGGAGTAGCGCCCACCCTACACATCGGTGTAGTAGCTATTGAAAAGGGAGCCTTCTGGTCACCCGCGGCTACAGTCGCCAACTTTTCTTACTTACTTATGTAGAGATATTCCTTCCACACTAAGGTCCGAGAGAAAAGCAAACTTTGTTTCTTTTGCCATGAGGTAACAATTTTCTGCTTCAAAACTATGAATAACACGTTGCACATTTCATCTTGGATCATTCTAACGTAATTAAAAATAAATCCCATTCTGCCAGCAAGATTAGAAATTGTGAATGTATCCTCAGCCTAGGTGTACGACCCCATCCCCAAAAGTGTCTTCTGGGTATGATACTAAACTGCATCTAATGATGAGACATCAGTTCCAGGGCTTTAGCGACTGTGAAATACCACTTCATAGCCATTACTCCCAGAACTACTCTCACCAGGAAGAGTTCCTCTCTTCATTTCCATTACTCCCTGGACTATTCTTACCTGGAAAGGCAGTACCTGGTAGGGTTCCTTTTTTCATCGCCATTACTCCCAGAACTACTCTCACCAGGAAGAGTTCCTTTCTTCATTTCCTTTACTCACAGGACTACTCTTACCTGGAAGGGCAGTACCTGGTAGGGTTCCTTTTTTCATAGCCATTACTCTCAGGTCTACTCTCACCTGGTAGGGTAGTACCTCGTTGAGTTCCTTTCTCTAGGTCTGATTGAACTGTTTACATGGAATAATGAATACCACATAACAGTAAATTATTTCCATTATGATTTGTTAGTTGAACCTTTAATCGTTTACGTATGATCATTAGTATTATTTACTTTTAAGTATTCAACAGCGAATAAATTATTTGTAATAGATAGGAATACTTGATATCACATAACCGTCCCCACCAAAAGACGCACCTACACAAATATTATAAAATGAATGTAGTACCTTGGCACAAAATAAGTCTTAACAGGTTGATATGCAATTAAAATCAAGTAATTATCAAAATGATATGTTTAGGGTTATATTTAGTCGAAATTCAAAATAACAATTAATGATACTTCCCATAAAAATATAAATACATTTTCAGTATCATCGTATTCTGTATGTTGTGTATGTGAGAGATTCTATCACTTTTTCCTTTTCGATTTTAAACTTGAAAAAAGCTGAAGAATTGTTTTACCGAAACATTATGTTAATACCAATGAAGTTTGATTGAATAAAGAATGTGCGTCTTACTAACAAGTCTTCTCATAATTACAAATAGCTAAAGTTTAAATATCACTTTTAAAATTCCTAGTGTTAAATAAAAACGAAACAATATCAGCAAATACTGCGCAGACAACTCTAGACACAAAGTACGAGATGATTTACAATTACGATTTAGGCATCGATAAAACCAAAAACTTCTCGTAGCTCATTTGATAGGATTTTTGATTGGCTCTTCTTTTAATGACATTTTAAACCTTCGCGAGGTATTTAACATTAAGACCATTTTCGTAGAAGAACAGCAGTGGTACTATTTAAACTATTTCCATGGTTATTTGTCCGTAAAAGAATGTAAATTACCTCACTTCAGTTCGAATTCTCTTATTGCAATGACACTGTCTAAAACGACATGTTATATATTGACCCTCGACCGAGCCGTCAATCGAGAGGTGCACCTGTGTAAATAAGCCGAAGAACAGCGGAAGCAGGGGACCGTTAGAAAATAATATAACCAGCTGCCCGGATGGTTTGAGACAGTTGGAGACAGGATACCGAAGTGAGAACCAGCTGCATACCGAGGGCATTGGGTCCTTAGTGACCCCCGGTTGAGCAACCCAAGCCAAGATGCGAAAGAAGTACTGCTGTGATCGAGGAAGACTTGAGTCAATATAGCAGTCCGTCCTTGTCTCCACTCATTTCTCATACACAACAAACATCACCTCTTCGAAAATAAAGTGTGAGAGGTTTATATAAAGAAGTGTATTGGTTCGTTATTGAAGTCGTCATTATAGTTAATTATGTTCCCGTGTATGTTTGTATACGTGCAGTTGTATGTGGCTATACAATAGACATCCTTTTCGCCACGGAGTCTCCCTGTCGGTTGATAAAGTATTTAGGTAAAGGAGGTGCCCGTGGTGTAATGGTTATCCTCGTCGGAAATGGACACTGCGACACGAGTTCAAAATCCTGGGCGAGACTGATTGCATTTCACATAGCACTAATACTCTTGGGAAAGGTATGAATCCAATTATTCTCCCTCCAGCTATGGGTAATTATTAGGACAGACTAGGTTCTTCAGCCTTGGTGAGTCAAATAGTCTAGGAGAAGGAAAACTCTGAATTCAAACTTGTTAAACTCCGCTTAAAAATTGACCTTGTATCATATCCTGCCCGAGCAGAGGGATTGGGTAAATATGATAAAGCATTTGGCTAAATTAACCAGACTTCACCGCTTCAAAAGATGTGGTTTTCAATTTTTACTGGTAGCTCATCTTTTTATATGTTTTTTTCCCTTTTTTAATTGCGGGTGGGGGAGTAAGGGACTGAGACAGCGTAGTAAATGTGCTGGAACTCCAGCTGCGTTGATGCATTCACTTTTAGACCCATGCCCTTGCGATATCTATGATCTCCCTTATCATCCCAGGTTTGGGTTGTATATTACCGGGGGTGTCCTAGTGGTGTAATGGTTAAAGCGATGGACTCCGGAATCCTCGTAAGCGAAATCGAACTCCAGTCGCGCTATTACGTTCATTTTCGGATAAATACCCTTGGGAAAGGTATGAACCCCACTTATCCTCCCAGCTATTGGTTAAATAGCAACACTGCTGTTCTTCAAGAATGATGGCTTTGGCATAAAATAACCTGCAAAGGTTGATATGCCATTAAACAAAGAAACCGAAAATTAGTACTTTGAAACGGATGGCTTTGACATTTAATAATCCACGAATGTTGATGTGTCATTAAACAACCAAACCATTTTTTTTGTTGATAGAACTGTTACTGGAAATAATTAACATGTTTACTTTCTCCCCAAGAAATGATGACCCGAAAAAATGAGAGGATATTGGTATTAAAATTAAAAATGGTGAATAACAAGGATTTTTCTGAAAAAAAATTTAAAAAGAGACAAAAGAACTTAACATAAACAGAACCTGTAGTAGTAATCTATTAAGCTTTCGGTTTAAATGTGGCACAAGGCCGTATAAATGGGGCATAAATTAGACTCAAACTCACTCATGTAAGTTTGTTAACCATTACACCACCCAAGGCTCCCAAAAACGGAATCTGTAAACAACTGGCTTATCAAGCATTTCCAAGATTGAAAATATAGGTATATTTCTTGTGAGTACAAGGTCAGATAAATCTTAGGATTTGGCTTAATGTATTTCTGTGTTTAATGGCGTATTAACCTTCGTTGGTGTAGTATGATATGAAGAGTCAAAGTTAGAAAGCGAAGAGGGGTATATTTTTGGGTAAAGAGAGAGAGAGAGAGAGAGAGAGAGAGAGACTTTAAAAAAAAAAGAAAAAGCAGACAGAGTCTAAGGGAACAGCCAGCTGACCTCTGACTGACTCTGGCCAAAGCAATCGTTGTGGGTCAGCCAATCTTGAATGAATCACTATGGTGATTAAAAATGACGAGAAAAAATTGGAAGCTCCAAATATCAATGCAGGTGTGCAACCATCGAAAATGCATATGTCCTCCCACCAATTCCATATGGAAGTAAAGGGACGATGTGGGTTTCAGAGCTAGTTGGCTCGAAGGAGAAACGAGGTAAAGACAATGAGTTGAACACCAGCATGAAGAATGTGAAGCTAGTCGAAAGTTGTGGCTCTTTTTGAGGTGTGAGCTTAGAAAAGGGCTCTCACACCTGACGCGAATCTGTGAAGACGAAACCAGCGAACAAGAACGTTAGAACTTCAACAAGAGAATACAGAATATATAGTCAGAATATCAATTGCCTAGTCGGCTGGATCTGTAGAATACACCGACTACACGTCTTCAGAGTGGTAAGACCCCGCTCCAACGAGTGTGCTGTATGTGACACTAAAGAATCTAATGGTGATGTTCCCGTAATGTTGGAGCTTTGGGGAATGCAGAGCAACCCTTCATTGCCATCGTCCTCAGGTCCTCTCTGGCCTTGAGTGGTAGCATCTGATAAGGCCCTATCTATGGATCAAATAGAACTAAACTGCGTACTTATGCTAAACCAAATTGTTTGAAAAAGAACGGTTTTTGACATTGAATCTGTTCTAGGCTAAACTGAATTGTTTAAAATAGAATTGTTTTGACATTTAACTGTGTATTAAAAAAAACTGTTCATGGGCTAAATTGAGTTGTTTGAATTCGAACTTTGTGATTAACTGAATAGCTTGAAATAGAAAAGTTTTAATAATTTACCTTCTGCTAAACAGTGTTCTGCATGTCTGGTTCGTCTAACTTGGATAGTTTTCGTGATGGGAGTTAGGTGGCCGTACAGCTGCTGCTTTGTGGGGTGTTGCCTCCAGGACTTGTTCAGTATTGCTCGCAGCATTCTTGTGTAGCTGCCGTCAAGTTTTTTTCTCCAGCCGTTTAGTTAGCGTACATGTAAGCGTATCGACACGACTGCTGCTTGGAAGAAACTGCATTTCATTTTATCGGTCAGAAGTTCACCTACCTACGAAGCAGTGTCTCATCAACCGAAAAAGACATCTACTTACAAAGGTATGGACAGCTATCGATAGCTATATAAAAAGGGCCTACATTCTGCTCTTGTAAAAGTGTCACTTCCCAAGTAATACTAACTTTATTCCAAAAAGAAATTAAGCCTATGTTTGTAGTGGAGAGCTGGGTAATTACATAATTTTGCGATAGAAACAGTATTTTCCAAGGCTTTGATAAATGAAATTCTTTATTTGATTTCAAGAAAGCTCAACTAAATTCTGATAAGATGTGCATTCAAAAATATTCTCAGCTAGAGACCAGTAAAACCTTAAATACTGAGACCAATAAAAGAAAAAACCCTCCGTCTCCTGTTTTTTTTTTCCCGTCATTGATCCGAATCCCATTCGGTCTCAAATCAGAATATGCGTGTCAAAACGTCACACTGTCAGGACCTGTTTTTTTCACATTTGGGATCAGTTCTCTGATAATTACGCTGTTTAGGTCTTGGGGGTGAGGATCGTAGAACTCATCACAACTTTTGTTAGCGTCGACATCTTCGAGTGTTGGGGGGGTGTTATTAGTTTTTTTTCTTCGTTTTTCTTTGCTCGTACAAAACAGACACTCTTCACCTGGGCAATGTTTTATGAGCTTGGGCTAGGTATGGTAAGTAAGGGGTCGGTGGGATTTGGGTTGAAATGATGCGCAGGCAGGTGAGACGGTATTTTTTTTCTCTTTCTTCCTTTTTTGCCAACATCTTTAGTTTTCCCGCTTTTTTCATTCTTCTTTGAGTATTTTGCTGTAGATACTGTTCTCAAGTTACACTTGCATGCATTTGTGAAAAGGCTAAAAAGTTTGTAGGGAAGAAAACGCAGAGTAATCCGTGCGTGCATGTACTATAGTACGCTGCTCAAGAACACGTGATGAGAAGGTTGCGGGCATTTAAATACAGTGGTTAGACAAAATAATGAAACATCTCGAATCTTTGTATCATAATTTTGAAACCATCTAACGCTTGTTATTTATATGTTTTTTTTTTTGTTCATTTATTATTAAATTTTCTCGTTTTATTTTACGAAAATTGCTGTTTTTACAGATATTATCAGAAAAAAAATTATCAAAATTCATTAAGATGGCAGATCTATCAGACTTTAAAAGAGGTCAAATTGTCAGTGCTCGTATGACAGGCACCAGTGGGACAAAAACCGCTGAATTATTTGGTGCAGCAAGGAGTACTGTCTCGCAAGTAATGACATCATTCGAGAAAGAAGGAAAAACCTCGTCACAAAAGCAAATCTCAGGAAGAAATCGAAAGCTGTCCAGTAGGGACCGTCAGATTCTTAGGCGAATTGTTTGGAAGCATCACATGAATACAGCCCCTAAAATGACAGCACAGCTTAACGAACATCTCGAGAACCCAGTTTCCTCAAAAATGCAAGAAGGAAGCTGCACAAAGCCGGATTTCACAGAAGGACTGCAATCAAAAACACATATTAAGTTAAATGTGTTTGATATTTCAAGGTGTTTCCAATATTTTGTCCAATCCCTGTATGCCATGTTGCGTGTATCTATTATTGTGGCAAAGCGTATAAGAACGCTTAGTAATGGTTGGTTGGTTGGTTGGTTGGTTGGATTTATGGCATATTAACCATTTTAGCTTAGTAATGTTACAATGTAGTGGTGTCAAGATTGTCAATTGATCACATTTTATTTCAGATGATAAATCTTCAAACCAATAAGAAGAATTAGATGTAGTAGTGCTACCTGTCAATCAGTACATTTTTTCTATTAATCCCCTCCTAATATGAGGACCTTGTTTCTGCTTCAGCCGCATATTAGTCGATTTAACATTTTTGTGACGAACTCCAGTCGACTGGGGTTGTAGAATACATCAATTGCATTTCTATATATGGGTAAGACCCCACCAAAAGAGTGTCCCAGATTTGAAACTAAATAATCTAATGGTGAGGCTCTAGTAATGCTGGAACTAGGGGAATGTGGAGTATGTCAATATGTACGAGGATCATTAAATAACTTTACAGGCTTTTTTTGTATGGGTATTTTTAATGATAGTACACACATGAAACTCTAGTCCCCTTCGAAGTAATCGTCTCCGGCTGCAATGCACTTGTTGTAGCGTTCGAACAACTTCTGGAAGGCCCCATGGAAGTCCTCTTGTCTGAGCGTAACAATGACTTTCGTCACAGCCTCTTTCATCTCTTCAATTGTCTCATAACGACAGCCTCTGATCTTAGAGGAATAACCAAAAGTCACTGAGAGCAAGGTCTGGACTATAGGGAGGCTTACGAAATGTGTTGATGTCTATCTTGGTCAAATAGTCTGTGACAAGGATGGAGTTGTGGACTGGTGCATTGTCCTGGTGTAAATAACACTGAACCAATTTCCTGAACTCCCTTAAAACCTCAACATAGTAACCCTAACCCTAACCCTTTGGCCAATCATCTCTAGTGTTCTGACTCCGTTACTCCTCCCACACCTCTCTTCATCTCTCACATACTCCATGCCTTCCTTGAATCTCTTATGCCACCCAAAAGCTGATGCTCGATTCATGCAAGATGCTCCAAAAGCATTCTGAAGCATTCCATACATTTCTATGGCTTTTATTCCAAGTTGAAAACAGAACTTTATTGCTTATTGGCCTTCTAAAGTGTCCTCACGTCCAGATTGCATTTTTGAATTTCATCAGCTGTGACAATCAGGCTTTAGTAGGGTGTATTCCAAATGCTACTGTTGCTGTTCGTTTGAACCGGAAATCATAAAAGTTGGACAGTCATCTCAGAAGATGTATAGCAATAACATACTGAATTTTCAAGTGTCTACGACAAATTTAAATTCCTGTCCAAAAAAAAGGCTGGAAACTTATTGAAGGCACCACTTATATATATATATATATATATATACCAAACCTTCCAAGCACAATAGTCAGCATCTCTGCAGATTGGTGGGACACGTCTTATTCCCCTATATAGATATAGATATATAAATTGTATACTTTTGCAGCAAATCATTATCTGAATAGTATTGGATGAATACTTCTTACTTCAGGATGACTAGTGAAATAGTCGAAAGCGCTTCGGCTAATATAGGGTTCTTTCTTTACAGACTTTATCCCAGAAGTAAGAAGACTAGTTAGAACACTTGAACGTCTTCTATTGAATATTTAAAAAAAAGAAACACTCCGTGTTATATATAAATATATATATATACGAAACCCTTCTAGCCCAGTCGGGTGGGGCTGTTGTATACACGGACATTGCATATCAGCAGAAGTGTAAGACCCCGTCATCTCGGGTCATTAAACAAACTAATGGTGAGGATTTAGGGAATGCAGAATACCCCTTCATTGCCTTTGCTCTCCGGCCCGCTATGGCCAGGAGTGGTAGCAGCGGATAAGATCGTATCCCAGTGTCGAATAGAACTGTTTGATATTTAATCTGAGTCGAAATAAATGACTCATGCTCAATTGAATTGTCATAAAGAGAACTGTTTGATCATTTAACTGTGTGTAAATAAATGACTGAAGTTTCAATGAATTGTTCATGATATATAAGAATACTTAGAACTATATAACTGTATCCAAGTACTGAATTGCAATACTTGAAACCATTAAACAATATGCAAAAATGATCTCAGGCTCATTTAAAGATGTTATCAACAAAAACGTGCTTCTAAATATGTATTTGATGTATGTATATTAACATAATTTGGCATTAAATAACCCGTAATAGTTGATGTGCCATAAAACTCAACCACACCATACCAACTGTCATTTTTTGGACCTCACTATCTCACAGGATTGTTTTTATCCATTGAGGGAGAGGTTATGCATTTCCCGTTTGCGGCAATTCATTTTTTGACCTTTTCCTGTCGATCATATTCGCTATACCTGGATGCTGAAGTCGATGGTGGTAAAGAGCCACAACATTACAGTAATAAAACAAAGTCACTATCATACATGCACACACGTGCGCGTGCAAATGCAAGCACATACAAAAATGTATGTACAATATGCTCAATAACATAAGTACACATTTTAATATATCATGGAGTTGTGAATGCCATGCCTCTTTTTTATTTATAGAGAAACAACAGATAAAGCAAGCACAATAAAAACATTGAATAGAGAATATTTCCTTTGAAATAAGATTTGGTTTATTTGTAATCGCCTTTGGTGATATATTTTGTAAGCAATAAAAAAAGGGCTTTGTAAATAATATCAACTCCAGCTGATGAGAGACCCACTTTTAATTTTAATGCACTTTTCATTGTATATTTCTGAGTAAAATCATTTCCAGTATATTTTTATATTACAATAATGCTCAATGTATTTTGCTATAAAAATTCTTTCACAACATATTTATAATAAAGGTTATTTACAATGCATTATTAGTAAAATCATTGGCGATTTTTTTTCTTCTTTTGAGTAAAACAATTTCATCCACATTTTAAGATATAATCATTTCCAATTCATTTTTAGAGTAAAAATCATTTTAATGTAAATTCTTAAAGTAAAAAGAAATAATCAACCTAAGCATATTTCGAGTGGAAATCATGGTCCAATGTATTTTTATAGTGAAAAATCCATTGTCAATGCATGTTTATTAAAAAAAAAATCCTTGTCCAATGCATATTTAGAGCAAATACCATTGCCCATAGTAAAAAAATATTTTCCAATGAATTTTTATTCTAAAATAAATATATATAATGTCCCAAGGATATTTTCAGAAGAAAAATCATTGTCCAATCAAACTTTATAGTAAAATCATTTCCGATAAATTTTAAAAGGAAAATTAATTTCCAATTTAAGTTTATAGCAAAATAATTTCATAATGCATTTTATTGTACAAATAATTTCCATTATATTTCCATAAAAAATAATTTCCTTTGCAATTTTATTTTAGATCATTGACCAATCCATATTCTTATTAAAAATCTGTTTCCAAAGAATATCATTGTTCAGTACATTTTTATAGGAACAATCATCATCATCATCATCATCATGTCGTGCTGGTAGCACGGATATCCCTGACCCTCTCTCGCCACTTCTCCTTATCGTTCATTGCCCTAGGCAGTTCTTCAATCCCGTATCCTCACAGAGCTGCTGCTTGTTCATTTTTATAGTAAAAAATCAGTGTAAAATGCATTTTCAGGAAAAGTCATTACCCAGTGTATTTTAAGAGTAAAAAAGTAAAGGTGGGACACTTTTGGAAGAACGTGACCCATTTTTTTCAAATTAGCAATGACGATATCAATGGAAAAAATGTTGTCCTTGAATCAGTTGAATCAGCTATACATATTACGATATTTCGTAGTATTGTAAGTTATGTTCAACATGGCTGTTCACCACAGTGGCAGAAACATGGTTTCATGTCAGTTGTCATTTTACTAGATTACCACACAGTTAATATCTGTAACAAAGTAAACTAAAAAATATTAATTATTGAAAAGTTTGCCTCTGTTACCATATTGCCTACATCTTCTGACCATGCGGTACGAAATGGTTAATTAGGAAGCATCATTTTCGTAGTTGCTCACTAACCCACGAGATATACAGGCTTTTATTTAGTGCTGACGAAAATGTAATTCCAATGGTAGTGACTATGAAAACATAATTTGTAGCTGAAAAGTTGTTTTATCCACCATTTTTATTGTGCTTCTTGTATGTGTTGGTTGTTTGCTTGCTTAGGTTGTTTTTTATGGCATATCAACCACTGAAGTTTATTCAATGTCTTATCCTCTTTATAAACGTGTTAAATATGATTTGTAAACACATTTTGTAGATAAAATTTTAAAACAATACTGCGCTCATTTTTTCTTTCTGCACACAGTTAAATGGTTTCAATCATTTCTATCTAACACGAATAATTTAATTTACAATTAAATAATAGTGAAGTAGTTACAAGTATTGCTATTTAATACTAATTTTTCTATTGAACACCATTCATTCATTCGTATGCAGTCAAATGGATTTATGCATTGCTATGGATCACTAACAATTCATTTATATATCAGTCACTTATTTGCACACGGTGAAATGATCAAACACTTCAATTTCTAACAATTCAGTTTAGCATCCGTCATTTTCTGTACACATTATAATTTTCAAACGGTTCTATTCAACCCAACGATAGGACCCTATCAGGAGCAACCACACTGGGTCAAAATGGACATGGGAGCAATAGTAATGAAGGGGTACTGCACATTCGGCAACATTTCCAAGATTGAAGCTTCGCCATTTGATTGTTTAACGCTAAATCCAGGACACTTTTTAGGAGGTGATCTTACCCTCTGTCGAGATACAATCGGTCTATTCTACAGCCCCAATCCAATAGGCTATTGTATGTTTTGTATTTTACGTAATTATATATATATATGTATAACTAAATTAATTACATTATCCATATAGGACAGAACTATTGTATATATATATATTTACCAACCCCTCCGCTCGGGCAGAATATAACACAAGGTCAATTTTTTAAGTGGAGTTTAACAGGTTTGAATTCTGAGTTTTCCTTCTTTTTGACTAGTTGCCTGTATATAGGTTCTTGCTGGTCGTCCTACGTTTGCTCATCCATGTGAAGGGGTCCACAGGAGTATATCGCTTACGAGTTTGTCGTTAATTCTCCAGCAGGGTCCCGCATGTCTAGTTCGTCTAACTTTGATAGTTTTTGTGATGGATGGTAGGTGGCCGTATAGCTGCTGTTTTGGGGATGTTGATTCCAGGATTTGTTCAATATTGCTGGGAGCATTCTTGTGAAATTGCCGTCATGCTTTTTCTCCAAACGATTAGTTGGAGTCCATGTAGTGCATTCATACAACAGTCTTGAGACGATCACTGCTTGAAAAAAACTGCATTTCATTTATCGGTCAGGTCTGACTTGCATATGACCGATAGTCTATCGATAGCTGTCAATGCCTTTGTTAATCTCGTTTTGTTGTCTTTCTCGGTTGATGAGACACTGCTTCCTAGGTAGTTGAATTTTTCCAAGAGTTTCAAAGACTCGCCCTTTGGTGTGAAGATGTCGCCCCTTTGTAATAAGTATAATTTTTACCTCTTTTTAGTGGCTGGAGGGATAAGCAGGTTCATGCCTTTCCAAAGAGTAGTAGTCTGAAAGTGAACGTAATTGTACGATTAGATTTCAAACTTGGTTATTAAGACATCTCTGTTAAGCACGTTACCCAATAGGTCACATGGACTCCTTCAACATATTTTCGTTTGGTTTGGTTTTTATGGCAAATCAACTATTGTTGGTTATTCAATGCTGAATCCGATTTATTCATATGCGTTAGATATATATGATTTGTAAAAATAAATCAAGAAAGTTAAATAGTTCCACGTATAACTATGTATTACTAAGATCAGTTATTTGTTTACACACAGTTAAATGATCTAACACTTCTATTCCTAACAATTCAGTTTAGCATAACTCAAGTGAGTTAAATGATTCCTAGTATTGCTAAGTATCACTAAAAATTCTATTAAACATTATTCATTCATTCATTTACACACAGTCAAATGATCAAACAGTTCTATTCCTAACAATTCAATTTAGCATATATTATTTGTTTCCACTCAGTTTAAATGTCCAGCAGTTTGACCCATAGGTGCGACCATTCCGGACCAGAGTTAACCTGGTAGCAGTGGCAATGAAAGGGTAGTTCACATTCCCTAAAACTCCAGCTTAACTGGAATCTCATTATTAGATTGAATCGTGTCATCCAGGATACTAGTTGTTGCAGGGTGGGGGTCTTACATCTCTGTATTAACAGGCTCAGTCGACTAGGCTCCATATTTTGCTTAGAAATGTTCATTTTTTTTACCATGCATATAAAATGTTTTGTAATCTAAGTTGGGCCAAATGAATTTCTAGTATTTTCCTTACATTAGGCATTCACTTACCTAGGAAGCAGCGTCGAATCAAACGAAAAGGACATCGAAACGAAATTAGCGAAAGCATGGACAGCTATCAATAGGCTATCGATTATATGGAAATCAGACCTAACCGATAAAATGAAACGCAGTTGCTTCCAGGCAGCGGTCACATCGATACTGCTATATGGCTGCACTACATGGACGCTAACAAAACGGCTGGAGAAGAAGCTAGACGGCAATTACACAAGAATGCTACGTGCAATCTTAAACAAGTCCTGGCGGCAACACCCCACAAGACATCAACTGTACGGCCACCTGCCCCCTATCACGAAAACGATTCAAGATAGACGAACCAGACATGCAGGACACTGCTGGAGAGATGTACTCTTATGGACCCCGACACATGGCCGTACAAAAGCAGGACGACCAGCACGAACATACATTCAGCAGCAATGTGAGGATACGGGATGTTGTCCTGAAGACCTACCTAGGGCGATGAACGATAGGGAGGAGTGGCGAGAGAGGGTCAGAGATATCCGTGCTACCAGCGCGATATGATGATGATGAGGCAACTCTGGATGTTTTGCAGACGTCATGAATATGATCTCACAAGGTTATGAGTAAGCGATAACTCTTTAAATGATACTCTTCAGCTCACCGAATTTGCCTTGCCCATTTGGCTGAGGATGTAGAATACGACACCAGCATTTCTGCTCAGGGGTGAAACTTGCCCAACGAGTGTCCTGCATATGACGCAAAACAATCTGATGGTGAGGTTCCAGTAATGCTTGAGCTTTGGGGAATGCAGAGTACCACTTCATTGCCATCGCTCCCAGGTTCACTGTGGCCCAGACTAGTAGCACCTGATAGGTATCTATCTATAGGTCAAATAGAACTAAACTGAGTACTTATACTAAACAGAATTGCTTGAAATAGAACTGTTTTAACATTTAAACTACGTCCTGATGTGTTGTGTTCTGGTTAGTGAACACAAGTAGTAGTAATAAGACGAACCACGATATATGAGGTAAATAGTTATATTTACAGGAAAGATTATTTACAAGAGAGAGACTGTTAGTAATAAGAACATAGGATAAGGGATAGAGTAATGATATACTTCAACAATAGAAACGGCTCTTCTGGCATGACTCATAGGCTTACTCTTCCCAATCGGATCTCCGCTACTGCCATATATGGCAGATGGAACAGCTCATTATGCTGAAAATGTAGATGATACACAGCATGATGCTAAACTGATTTAGTTGTCATAGAATTGTTTTTGCATGTTAAACTGAATTGTTTGAAATAGAAATGTTTTCGACATTAAAACTGTACTGACACTAAACTTAATTGTTTAAATTAAAACTGTTTGACGAAACTGAATAGCTTGAAATAAAAATATCTTTGACAATAAAACGGGTTGCTCATGCTAAACTGAATTGTTTGAAACAGTACTGTTTATTTGTATAAAAATGGATTTGGGAGTAAATTACAAACAAACAAACCAAATATGCCTCACTAGCTTGTAGCATTGTTTTGAAATTCATGGTTTTACGCCTCCCTGACATTGTCTGATTATCAAGTTACTTTCATCCAGAACAAAATTCGTTGAATCATCTTTTTCCTTGATTTCTATCAACTTCACCTTCACCTTTTGTGCAACAAATGTTTTTCGTTGCTTCAAGGGCATTATGACCTTGCTGGAACCCGTAAATTACAGGTTCGCGAATTAGACTACATTATACATTTATATGTGTGGCTTTCAATTCACTCGCTGTATGAAGAAAATTCACGTGTCAGCGCATCAAATTCCACGATACTTCTAAACTCAGCAGTTTCTTCCAGCGGTTTGTATTGCTTCGGTCATTTGATGTACGCGTTGCAAAGTGGAACGTACTACTAAAATCTTGCAAAACTTTTGACTCCTCCTGGTGTTATAAACTGTGACTCGTATCTACTTTCATGTGAATATTTCATAGCATTCTTTTTTAAATCGTAGTTCTCTATTTGTCGGCAAATAATTATAACATAAATTTTATGAATATCAAGTACTTAACATTGAGATTAATCACAGTTACCGGAGATTATAAGCGTGAATATAAAAAGAATGAAAGCAACGCCAACAAATATACAAGCGACGAATCAGTATTAGTTAAATAGGTTGACCAGGTAATTGTGATATTTCGATGTTTATTTACATCATTTTAAGGTACATATTAATTTTAGAAATGATAGTCAGAACATTACAACTCTGATTGTATGTACGTATATGTGTGTGTGTGTGTGTGTGTGTGTGGTGTATGTCCATGTGTTCTTTAGTGTATGTTTACAACAAAGAAATCTCACTTATTTGTATTAGTTTAGTTTCTTTATTTAATGGCATAGCAATCTTCGCAGCATAATAAATGCCAAAGACATCCTTTAAGAAAAGTGGTGATAGTATTTAACATATAACTAGGGGATAGGATTATCAGAGCTTTCTCAAAGGTATTACAGCAAAATAAGAACAAAATGACGCTAATGGAATTTGAACTCGCTCACTAAGATATCATAATCTAGCATTTTAACCAATGCACCATTGATATGTAGTACGAATATTTACTTGCGGCTGCATTTACTTATTTTTATGAATTTCTAGAGTACATATAAATTTGTGCCAACAAATGCTTATCAAAAGATATATATATATATATATATATATATATATATATATATATATATATATATACATGGTTAGAGTGTTCGCCAATGTCCTGGGAGATCTGGGTACAATCCCAGGTCGAGTCATACCAAAGACTCAAAAAATGGTACTTGATGCTACTTTGCTTAACACTCAGCATTATAAGGTAAGGATCAAGGGTAAAGTGGAGCAATTCAGGGAAAGGAGTAGCGCCCTCCTCTACACCTCAGTGTAGTAGGTATCGAAAAGAGAGCCTTCGGGTCACCCTCGACTACGGTCGCCAACTTTACTTTACTACACACACACACACATATATATACACACACACACACACACACACACACACACACACACACACACACACATATATATATATATATATAATAAAAATAAACCATATAACTTCGCATAAGATATTAGTATTAGATAGGAATACTTGAAATTATAAAAAGGTGGACGAATTATTTGAATTTGATGGGACTATTTAAGATCATACAACTATGTGCAAGTAACTATTACACATAAACTAGAACACAACTCTACAATTGTCCAGTCGGCTGGTGCTGTAGAATACGCTGACTGCACTTCTGCAGAGGGATAACCAACCAACTAACCAACCAACCTACCAATGAGTGTCCTTGACATGATACTAAATAATCTGATGGTAAGGTTCCAGTAATTTGGGGGCTTTGGGAAATGCGGAGGACCCCTTCATTGCCATCACTCCAAGGTGCACTCTGGACCTGTGTGGTAGCACTTGATAGGGCCCTATCTATGGGTTAAATAGAACTAACGGCATACTTATGCTAAACTGAATTGTTTGACTAAACTGAATAGCTTGAAATAGAAATGTTTTTGACAATTAAACCATACTTACATTAAAACTGCGTGCTTATGCTAAACATAATAATTTGAAATGGAACTGTTTTTTGACATTGAAACTGTACTTACACTAAACTGAATTGTTTAATATAGAACTGTTTTGACATTTAACTGTGTGTAAACAAAATCTGTACTTATACTAAACTAAATTAGCTGAATTAGAACTGCTAGACTACACGAAATAGCTTGAAATAGAAATGTTTTTCACAGTTAAACTGTACTTACATTTAAATTGCGTGTTTATGCTAAACTGGATTCTTAGAAATAAAACTGATTATTTACATAAAAATGGATTTGGCGTTCAATAACCAACAAAGGTTGATATGCCATAAAACTTATACAATGGACGTGATTCCCTAACGTCTCCAGCTTAGTCTGCTGGGGCTGTAGAATACACAAACAGCATCTCTGCCTCCCATGGACTGTCTTGATATGACAAAAACAATCTGAAGGGGATACCCCAGTAATGAGGAATCTACGGGAAATGATGAGTAAGCCTTCATTGCCATCAATCCCAGGTGCACTCTGGCCCGGAGTAGTAGCACCTCATTTAGTCCTATATATGGGTCAAATAGAACTGTCTGACATTTAAACTGAGCGCAAACAAATGTCAGATGCTAAATTGAATTGTTAGCAATAGAACTATTTGATCATTTAAAAGAGATTAGATTGATGTTTAGTTAAATTGTTAGTGATACATAGCAATACTTTAAACCATTTAAATTTGACTTATGCTAAATAGAATTGTCTGAAATAAAACTGTTTGATCATTTAACTGTATACAAACAAATGAATGATTTTAGTGACACATAGCAAGACTTGGAACTTTTTAACTTTGTCTCATGCTAAATTGAATTGTTTGAAATAGAACTGTTTGATCATTTAACTGTGTACAAACAAATGATTGATTTTAGTAATACATAGCAAGACTTGGAACTTTTTAACTTTGACTTATGCTAAATTGAAATGTTTGAAATAGAACTGTTTGATCATTTAACTGTGTACAAACAAATGATTGATTTTAGTGACAAATAACAAGACTTGGAACTTTTTAACTTTGACTTATGATAAATTGAAATGTTTGAAATAGAACTATTTGATCATTTAACTGTGTACAAACAAATGATTGATTTTAGTTATACATAACAAGACCTGGAACTTTTTAACTTTGTTGGCTTTTATTTACAAATCACACATATCTAATGTATATGAGTATATTGCATTTGGCATTAAATAACCTACAATGGTTGATATGCCACAAAAGTAAGCCAAACCAAACCAAACACAAACCTCTAAGCATGAGATAAGTTTATTCTGTTTGACATCTTAAAAATAATCAATCTTAAACCGTTAGTAAAATTAACTACATATCTTATAAAATACGTAAAGCTACTGTTTTATTTGAATCACCACATGCTTAAGTGTGTTTGAGCAAGGATATAAACGTACTCACAAATGTGGGTGAGCGTGTATATGTATGAGGTCTATTTTGTGTATGCGTTTACGTACCTGTGTTCGTTAATGTCTCTGCGTGGGTGTGTTTGTGTGCCCAGCGAAACGGGTGTTCCACGTAGAGTTCACAAGCTGGGTGGTGGTAGTTGCCAGACGGAATGAAAACGACACCCTCGATTAGTTTCGACCCATGTAAGCTGTCTTTGTCAAGTGTCAAACGTAATAGATGTCGGAGCAGGTGACACGACTTTGCCCAGATCTTGTCGTCGTAGTCATCTTTTGTTTCACTTTTTATTGTTTTTGGCTTGTTTTCTCAAGCTTAATTTTTTTTTAATGGTTACTTTTAAAATATTTTTCTTTCTTTCTCATTCATCACGATCATCTATTTGGCCGCTACTGTTACCCATCCTCTTACCACAATTGGTTTTGTATACGTCTGTCTGTCTTTTAAAATGTGTCTCTTGGTCTATAATCTGTATAGTTCTACGTATTTCTTTAACTATCTGTTTCAGTTTCTGGGTGCCTCTCTTGGTGCATGAGTTTAGCTAACAATTAATACTGTGTTCAGTTCTTACTGTTTGGTTCATGATTGTGGACTTGTGCCAGACTAATCTCAGCTTAATAAATAATAACTCTTTATCAATCAGTAAATTTTCTTAGACCACCAGTTTTAGTTTTCCAATATATTTTAATTTTCTCTTTTTTTTAGTTCAATTTTTCATCTTTTTTTAAATTACTTTTTGTTGTTTTTTTTGTCTCTCCCGGCTGTAGTCTCAATTTATTTTTCAGATAGCTTAACTTTTTTTTTAATCAAGCTCATTTCCCCACTTCCTTTTTCTTACGTTCTTATTATCACGTTTTGACTTTTCTTTCTTTCTTTCTTTCTTTGAACGAAATTATTTATTGTATCTTGTTTAATGGATGGTTCTATCATTCTTATTTGTTTTCTCCGTTTTTTTTCTTTATTTCAATCGTTCACGCATTCTTTACTTTTTTTTATTCTTGATTTGTCTTGTTTTTGTTTTTGTTTTATTATTATTTTTCCTTGCTTCGGCTATTTTCTCTTTCTTTTACTTAAGGATTTTGTTTCTTATTTATATTTGTGAGTCTTAGTAACGTAAGGACTGACGTACTGGATACTGTCATCTTAGTAAGCAAGTTCGAACCCTAGTTGCTCAGTTATATCATTTAAGAATAACACATTTAGGAAAGGTTTATAACCTTTTATCGCCCAGGAATAGATTATGTAACTCCACTACCGTTTTTCTTCCAAGATAGGTTTAACTTTAAAAAACAACAACAAAGAAACGAAAAACAACTCACGGTTGATTTGCCTTCGCACAAGGAAACCAAACAACTGAATCCTATTAGCATTGTCTTTTCTTTCTTTCTTCACGTAGGAAAGACAAAATAAGGAAACACCATAGAAAGATTTATTTCAATATATTGCATTTCTATAATCTTTTTGTAGTTTTTACTTCTTTTTTAGGAGCACACACACACACATACACACACACACACACACACACACACACATATATATATATATATATAAAGAGAGAGATACATAGATATAAGTGCATATATATATATATATATATAGAGAGAGAGAGAGAGAGACGTAAGTAGATATAAGTTTGAATAGTTTAGTCAGGTATTCAACGACGCTTGATAATTGCTGTCATAGGTTTTAAACTGATTGTCACAAAGAACCGTTGACTCTGCATTTACACTATCCTAAATAAGATATCTCGCCGATATTGAACATTCGTATTGATAAATAAG